>CM045766.1:178607048-178835567 GCA_025200525.1 Camellia lanceoleosa
AAATAGAACTCTCAATCTTTATTCGGTAGAACAAAACCAAAGACATATTAAAATTTCCATGAATTTGCTTTTTCATATTTTTATAAATCTTTTGAATTAGCTGAATCAATTTTTATTATTTATTATTATTTAATAAAGGGGATCGACAAGTACAAGTCTCTTTTCAACTCTTTACCCAATATAAGTGCACTTATTTCATCTTTTTATCTTTTTTGGGTCACATCAATCAACATCTCCTCTCTACTTTTTCTACACATAATACAAGAAAATTCAAAAAGTACACTTATTCTAAACTTCCCAAACTTGGCCTTAGTATAAGGTGAAGAATCTTCGCCGTACATATCTCAAAAAACACAATCCACGACCATCATTCATTTGCAATTGGTCTAAGAAGGAACAAAAAAAAAACAAAAACAAAAATAAAAACAAAAATATATGATTGGCTCACATCATTTTGGGGTTATAGAAGTCCCCAACTTTGGGATCCCAAGCATTTTTTAGTACGAGTCTCTAGAGTCTTTATTCAAATCAAGAGTTTCATGGTGTTATCAGTAGGAACACATATAAATAAATATGATGTTATACAGAACAATTCACACCAATCATTCCTGTATGTGAACAAAATGAATAGTTGTAATAAAAAATTTGTTTAATGATTTTTCAAAGAATTTTTCAAAATAGTATAATTTTGGGTTTTTAATTTGTTTATTATTTGGATATATCTTTAAGGGTAATTTGTGAAAAAATATAAGATATATTGAGAGTAAATTATAATCTTAAATAATTTATAAGGTATACTGAAAAATTAAAAATACTTAATGATTTTTTGAATATAAATAGAAATCTTCCTAAAATTGAAAGCCAATTTTTGAGGCCTAAGACACAAGTCTTGTTTGCCTTAGCCCGGTTGGCCTGTATATAGAGGTAGACTTTGAACATACCGTTGTGACTATACTTTTAAATACTCTCTAACACAAGAATTGAATTTTTTTAAATATATTTGATTTAATTACTAAATTCTAAATTAATTCCAACATTACCTTGGTTCCAGAGAACAAGAATGGATTGATGCTTCGATTCACTTCTACAAGATCACTTTCCCCTGTCATGGTCAATTGATCGACTTCAAACGACTGCCCATCTATGAACAACCCATCAGCAGGAACTCGGTCTCCGATCTTCAAGAAAATCACATCTCCCACCACAATTTGAAACACTGAAACCTGTTGCCTTCTCCCTCCTCTCACAACATCAAACTGGACATTATCGCTCGCTTCAGATAATTTGTCAAACTGCTTGTTCTGTTTGAAGTTGCTTCCGGCTGAGACAGTGATGACAAGAAAGACAGCAATAAATATGCTTCCACCATCATACCACCCCTCTTGTGGGCCATGTTGTTTGATGCCAAAACCAAGAGACATTGCAGCACAAACTAAAAGGATGAGAATGGTTGGGTCCTTCAAAGCCTCCCACACAAAATGAAATAAGCTCTTTGTGGGTGGCTTGCAGCAAGTGTTTGAGCCAAAAGCTTCATGTCTACATGCAATGCCCTCATCATCACAATGAATCCCATTTTCCAAGTCAGTTTCAAGAGCCAAAGCTATGCCTTCAAGTCCTCCAAGTTGAGCAAGCTGTTCTAAAATCTTTTTGCTTCATGAGCTGTGTGAGGCTGTTTTGATCAATCTTGAAGGAGTTGAGTGTGGGTCTAGGTTGACATTGAGGACAGTGTAGGATGGAGAACGTTGGTATTTGGTGTGTTTGTTTGCTAGGATTTGTTTGAAGGCTCTTGAACAGTAGATAGTTGCAAAGGCTAAGTGCCATCTCTTGATGGATTTACTTAGAGAGGTGACTGGCATGTTTGCTTGCATTATGGTAGACATGGTTATTGGAAAGAACGAAAAAAAACAAAGAAAAAGAACACAGATAGAAGATGGTAGATTCTTAATAACACAATGAAGCCAGAATCAACTAGGAAAAAGAGAGTTACTAGTAGGTAAAGTTGTGTCTATAGGTGTTTAATTTATAGAGGAAACCTTCACCATTAGCTGTATTCACACAAAAGAAAAGACAAAATCTCGCAAAATTTTCACATAAAGTGCTAAGAAACCTATTATATAAATTGATTATATTTTATATTTCAGACTTTAACCATTTAATATGGAAAATTCTATTTTCACACGCCAACTTATCTCAGTGCACACACTTAATGAATCATTATTTTAATTCTATTTCCAACACCCTGACATACTCAGTCCACACACTTAATGAAAAAATAAATTAATGACAATTATATCCTATTTAAAATTTACTATAATAGTCCTTGATCAACCCCCTATTATTATATATATAAATTCTCTGTACACATCCGAAGCCAAATTAACAATCAAAAACAAAGAAAACCCACTAAATCAAGCTCAGAAGAGTATAATTCAGTACATGCAACACTTAAAAATTTCATAAAATTCAACCCTTAAACTCTCATTCTCTTCTTGGCGACAACAAACTCGCAGCCTTCATCCTCTCTCGAATCGAATTACTCGTCTTTAAGCTCAAGAACGCCACAAATGGATCTCGATCCTTCTCGGGATCGTCCCAGATTCTCGCCAAAACACTCGAGCTAGGGCTAGTTGAACTGATACTCCTCCGACAGTAGTAGTCCTGCGTATGACCGCCGATTCTCACGAGTGGTCGCCACAGAGTTGAGAGACGGCGGTAGAAGGAGAAGAAGAGGTCGATGGACTTTGGTCTTCACGGGAGTGGTGGAAATTCAAGTGTATATTTTGAAGGAAGGTAAAGTGTGTGTACACAAGAGTAAAGAGGTTTCTTTTGTAATTTTAAAGATGTGGGTTGAGATAATTATTTAATAATTAAATTAATAGGAATGTGTGTTGAGAAAAGATTTATCCTGAGTTTATTAGGGTGTTGGAAATAGAATTTCCCAATTATATTCTAAAATAAAATGACCATAATAGGCATCAAAATATACTCATAATATTATATGAAAATATTCCTTATACACATCTTTTAAAAACAAAAAAAATCTTAGTGCACATGTTTTAATAAATAAATAAATAATTAAACTAAACCCAAATTCCTTCATTTTAGACAAAAAAAAAAACATGAAACAAAATAAATTAGGAGATTCTTATAATCTTTTTCTCTTTTTTATTAGAATTAGTTTTCTAGTCAACCAAACAAATTAAGATCACGTATTTATACATTCAACCGAAAATAAAAGCATTATAAAATAATTAAAAATTCTTGATTGTGTGGAGGAATTTTCATTACATTTTAAACTCTTTTTTTTTTTTTTTTGAAAAATAAAACCCTTTTTTAATTGGCTAAATCTAACATTCTACAATAAACTCTTTTTTTTTTATGAAAAAAAAAACCCTTTTTTAATTGGCTAAATCTAACATTCTACAATAAACTCTTTTCTTTTCTTTTTTTGAAAAAAAAAAAAACCTTTTTTAATTGGCTAAATCTAAAATTCTACAATAAACTCTTTTTTTTTTTTGAAAAAAAAAAAAAATCCTTTTTTAATTGGCTAAAGTTGTATCTATAGGTGTTTACTTTATAGAGGAAACCTTCACCATCAACGACGTTGATGGTGACTTCGGAAAAAGTAGCTCTATTCACACAAAAGAAAAGAACAGAAAAGAAAAGACAAAATCTTGCAAATTTTTCACATAAAGTGCTAAGAAACCTATTATAGAAATTGATTCTATTTTATATTTCACACTTGATTCTATTTTATATTTCACACTTTAACCATTTAATACGAAAAAATTTATTTTCACACGTTTATTTATCTTAGTATATACATTTAATGAATTATTATTTTAATAATAATTATATCTTAAAATAAAATGACCATAATAGGCATCAAAATACACTTATAATATTATATAAAAATATTTCCTATACAAATCTTTTAAAAACAAAAAAATTTTAATGCACATCTTTTAATAAATAAATAAATAAATAAAACTAAACCCAAATTCCTTCATTTTAGATAAAAATAACAGGAAACAAAATAAATTAGGAGATTCTTATAATTTTTTTTCTTTTTTATTAGAATAGTTTTCTAGTCAACCAAACAAATTAAGATCACGTATTTATACATTCAACCGAAAATAAAAGCATTATAAAATAATTAAAAAAAATTGGTTGTGCGGAGGAATTTTCATTACATTTTAAACTTTTTTTTTTTTTTTTTTAAAAAAACCCTTTTTTTTTTGGCTAAATCTAACATTCTACAATAAACTCTTCTTTTTTAAAATTTAAAAAAAAAACCCTTTTTAATTGCTACTTTTCTCAAATGACGAGGATAGGTCGCTGATGCATTCAATTTTTGAGAGAGTCAAAGTTTACACAGAGAGAGAGAGAGAGAGAGATTTCTCAAATGATGAGGATAGGTCGCTGATGCATTCAATTTTTGAGAGAGTCAAAGTTTAGAGAGAGATTTTTGGGATGGTGCCGCCTTCAAATATCTGCAGCGGCAACTTGGAAAATTTTAGAGAGAGAAGTTGGGGATTTAGGAGGAGAAGTTGGCGATTTAGGAGGTGTTTGGGGGAAAAGAAAAGGAAGGAAAAGAAAAGGAAAAATATTCTGAGAGAGATTGTGTGGGGAATGAAGGACCGCCTGTTGTTATGATACGCACAATTATAATAGGAAAAATGTTTGGTAGTTCAAATTTTTGTAGTTTAAATGGTTTAAATTTATTAAAATGACGTCATTTTATATTTATTTACATTCAAAACGATATCGTTTTGAGTGATTTAAGTCATTTAAATCACAAAATTTTGAATTATCTAACATTATTGTTATAATAGTAGTCGAATTATTTAAACGGTTTTGTATTTATTATGTGCTTTATACTTTATACCTTAGATGCTGTACGTAATTAATATATTAATTAATGTATTAATATAATTATGATATTATAATTTTACTTATTATATAAATTATAAAAATTTAAAATTTCTAAAATTATATTGTATAATCCATTAATATATTAATTAATATATCAATTCATACCTATAACATTGAGTGCTACAATTAGCACCTATTAAAATTCTTTGGACCCCCCATTTCTTTGGATCCCAACCTTAAACCCTAAATTTTAATAATATTTTTTTGGACACCCCACTTATTACCAAATCTACCCATATTCACAATGAAATGCACACCTACCTGAATCCATTCCAACATATGCACGCAATTCACACTCCCAACCACACCCACTCTCTGCCTCCCTCTCTTCTCTCTCTCTCCTCATCAGTGATGTCTCTTCTCTCTCTTTTCTCTCTTCTCTTACTCTCTCAAAACCCCTTTTGTTCATATGATAAAGTGAAGATTTTTCTCTCTCTTTTCTCTCTCTCTCTCTCAAAATCCCTTCAAAACCCTAGCTTTTTTCTCTCTCTTCTCTCTCCAACATTAACCACATCTAAAAAGTGGTTCCTAAAAACACAATGCATTTACTTGTGGGGTTGGTGTTCTTCGTCGATTAGGATTTCGACGACGTGGGTCTCTTTAGAATTTGCCGTTGATTGGGAAATTTAGATGAGAAAGTGAAGATTGATGTGAATTGTATGAATAGAAAACAATGTATATATATGAAAAACTAATCTCCATAATATTTTCATAATAGAAAACTAATATCCATATTTTCACAATGAAATGCACACCCACCCAATTTGTTCATCACTGTGTAGCCGAAAAAATGTATTTTGTTCAGAACTATTTTGTCGAACAATAATGATCTTGTCAGCACTGTATGTTCGAACAAAATTTGTTCATCACTATGTAACTTGAATCCATTCTAATTCACAACTTTAAATAACATGAATTAAATCATTTCAAAATACATAACTTAAATCCATTCTGATTCACTCTTTTTCATTCTAAGTTAGTTTAACAAAGAAAATTACATAACTGACTATTTGCATTAATGTTCGGAACCTATGTATTGAACGAAAGGATTATGTTCAGTACTGTGTCACCGAACATAATTGTAATAGTCAACAAACTAGTACCGAACAGCTCGAACGAAACAAGAACGACCGAAAATGACCGAGAATGTTAATACAAGGCAGATAAATGACCAAGAATGTTGTCCTCGTCCTCCATTGCTCTACACAGTGAAATAAGTGATGAAGTATACGTTATACTTGAAGCAAAACTTTCAAGTTCAATAGCGTTGATGATGGTGATGAAGATGACACATTCAGGATTTAAGATGATTATGAAAAATATTAGATTTAGGATTTATGTTAATTGGTTATGAAAAGTAATGGATTTATGATTTACAAACATGGAATACGTATAGTTGGAGTTGGAGTTGGAGGTGGAGGTGGGGGTGGGGGTGGGTGTGTGGGTGGGTGTCCAATATTATAGAGTATTAGTTATTATTGATAGGTGGGTATTCCATTTCATAATGTCTTTTAATGTGATTTTACTTTAGGGTATAATTGTAATAAAATATATATATAAAATAGGAGGTCCAAAAAATTTTGACAAGTGCTAATAGCAGCACTCATAACATTATTTATATATTATGAGGTGATTTGGAAAGTTAATTAAAAATTAACTTTTTTAACCTTTTTTTTATTTTTATGTGAGAGATGATGTAATCTAAAATGAGTTAAAAGTTGAATTTTATCTTTTTTTAACTTATTCCCAAATGACCCTATATATACACACTTTTTAAACCTTTTTTTGTCCTATAAATAAATACAAAATATTGGAATTTGTTTGGTTGAATTTTAAATTTTTTTTCAAATATTTAAATTTTCAACAAAAATGAATATTACAAATATATTTTAAAATTTGTTTTTTATATAAAAAAAAATCAGATAAAACTAAACAGTTTTTTTTTTTTTTTTCCACAAAATTAGTTTTTGTTGAAAAAAATAGAAAATATATTTTAAACATTAAACCAGATAACAAAATTTATATTTATTTTAAATGGATAATTAGTAAGGTTAGACTTCTAGGGTGTGTTTGATTGGGGGGATAAGGGGGGGGGACTATCCACTGTTTGGACTCCATGTCCGGCCTCCCTCCTTATCCGCTGCTTGATTTTTTTAGTCGTGACTCCATGTCCCCTATATGGGGACTATCTATCTAGGGGGTGGGATTGTTTTGGGGGACTAATCACTATTGGGATTAGATGTGAAAATGACAATTTTGACCCTCTACTATTTAATTATGTATTATATTTAATAAAATTCAATAAATTTAAATGTCTCAATTTAAAAATAAAATAATTTTATTTAACTTTTTATTATTGTTTTATTTATTTAATTTTTTAAATAATTTTTATAGATATTTTATTGATGTTTTATTTTAAAATTTTGTTTATAGTTTATTTAATTTCATTATTTAAATTGTAATAGGTGTTTTATTTAAAATTTATTTAAAATTTTAATTAAAAATAATATAAATTTTTATACAAAGTTATCGTATTTTATTAAATCAAATTTAGTGGTTATTTATTTATTTAATTGTGTAAAAAAATAAATTTATGTAAAAAAAATAAATTTAATTTATATTATTAAATTAATGATATTTTTTGTATGTAAAAAAAAACACAGTAACGTTTTGTATGTAAAAAAAATAATGATTTGTTATACAGTAATGATTTAAAACAAATTTTATTGATATTTTATTTATTTATTTATTTATTTTAAAAAAACAAAATTATTTAATTAAAAATAATTAAAATATTAAAGATATGTTTAATATTGCTATTCCTTAGTAAACAATTGAAAAAGGGCAAAATAGTCTTTTGTTCATTTATCCTATCCAGTCCGTCCAACCAAACGTTGGATTCACTAAAAATAGTCCGGGGGATTCACAGTCCGGACATCTAATCCCATGAAAAAACAAACACAGGATACATATCCAATCCAACCAAATAGTCCGGGGGATTCTAATCCCAGGACTCAAGTCCGATGGATTCTAATCTCCCCTTTTCCAGTCCGTCCAATCAAACACACCCCTAATGTGTAGTGTTTTTCATTAACGTGATGGCTCTTTGGTTTTCATCATTGACAGTTTTGTTTTGTTTTGTTTTTCCTTGTGCCATTGTTTGGGAAGTGGGTTTGGAGTTAAAATAGTTACAAAAAAAATAAATAAAATAGGCTTTTTAGTTCTAATAAGACAAAACTTCACATTCAACTCATAATCATTACATTCTTTATATTGGAACAATCTTCTGTGTACAATAAATAATTTGAAATAAGTCAAACAAATAAATAAATTACTTACCGAATTTGTTTTATCAAACTGAATAAATATTTAAAGATCAAGTCGAGTGTGAGACACTCTGTCCTTAAGACAGATTCGCCTCTCTACGGTGCTTACGGATATAAGGTGTCTATCTCCCAAGATACAATAATCTTCACAAATTATAGTAGCACTCCGAACAATTTGTACGGCAAATAAATCCCTTGTATTCTATACTCTCTTTAACTTTTCCTAAAAATTAATATGAAGAGAATTTATTCAAAGGAGCAAAATCAGATAGCAAAATGAAAATTTCAGATTATTTTCGGATGTCATAAATCTTTCTGCAGTTGTTTTCGAGGCAAACCTTGTTGGAAATCTTAAAGAATTGTGGGTGGACACTGGTGCTACTCGCCACATCTGTACCGACAAAAAGATGTTCACATTTTATTCTACAGTGGACAATTAGGGCCTTAGCCAAAACCACCACACGCGCGCTCGTGCACCGCCATTGTCCATCCGACCGGCTAAGCTGAGCCGCGTCGGGCGCAGGTGTGGGTTGTGGGATTGCTAGAAAATGACTTTTGTTTAACCTTATTTTTTTGCTAACTTTGAGTATTAATTAAGGTGGGACCCAAGCGTTATTTTTAACGTTTTTAATTGGGTTCATGTTTAATGCCACGTAGTGAATAAATTCATGAATTTGGTTGCTCAAAACTATTTCCGGATAAATGAGAATTCAACGCGCGTTTTCGGGTTCGTGTAACTAGTTTTTTTGTAGGTTTCCTACACATTTCCAAAATGTGTTTGTCCCACATTGGAAAGGCTTGAGGTTTTGAATGTGTTTATATATCTTAACTTGGGATACTTGGGATGGGCCCCAAGGGGTATCTAAGTTTGTGGAATGGTGAGGTTATGGGTGAAGTGGGCTAGACCTATTGGACCTAAAATTAAAACCCCCCCCGGCTCACTGGAGGATGAGGTTATAGGTGAAGTGGGCTAGACCCATTGGACCAAAAATTAAAACCCCCCGCTCACCGGAGGATGAGGTTATGGGTGAAGTGGGCTAGACCCATTGGACCAAAAATTAAAACCCCCCGCTCACCGTCGGTCGGGCTGGGCTTGGGCACGGGTGCGTGGTGTGAGGTTAGGGTTGTCCGGCCCAATACTTATAATTTTGGGCCAAAAACTTTCATAATTTATTTTTAATTTTTAATTTTGGTTTCAAAATTCAAAATAAATTGGTTCAGAATTTTTGCTTCACCCAAACAAGGCCCTAACGGGTTCTGACCCACCCAAACAGGTTCAAAGGGTTCAAAAGAGGTTCAACTCTAATTGAATCTGTCCAAACAGATTCAAATCTATCTGGCACCTATTCAATCTGTCCGAACAAGTTTATATCTGTTCGAAACAACCACCTTTCTGCCTATATAAAGCATACTTCTAACAATTCATTTCATTCAATTTTTCCCTCAGATTTTTGTCCTTCTTTTCATGTTCTTTATGTGCTCTTGCATCGGTTTATTAATTTACACACATACACCTTTGTGGGTTCTAACACTTTCTCTCACAAAAAAGTCAAAAGCCCTTCCCAAACCAGGTTTTTTAGCCCCAGACTAAAATAACCAAAAAAATCAGAAAGTCAAAAAGTCAATCTACTTCCCAAACCAAGCCTGTGCATATTGGAACCAAATTGTCTTGTATTGGAGTATTTAACAATGCAAGTCATGTTGATAGTTATCAAATAAATATTTAATGATTTTAAACTTTAAAAATATCGTAACTTTCACTTATATGTGTTTGTATCACATTTTATTATATTTTTTATTGATTATGACCTATTGATTATGATCAAGTTCGATTATGGTCTGTCAATTAAGACCATATCTAGACTATTTTTAAGAATAATCTTGGTTATATTTGTTTTAATTATTAATATTCTTGTCGACGTGTATGCTAATGTGGCATGACATATATGTTAAGGATATGTCATGATGATATGTTAAATGGAGGGCCAGAAAGTTAGCAATTGAGCAATTTAAAAGTTAGTTGCTGAGATCAAGAAGCTAATATCAAATCAAGTAGAAATCTACGAAATGGTTCCTGTTAAATATGGGATATGTATCATGTTAAGGAAATCATAGACTTGGTGAGGAAATTGTGGGCTTAAGTTATCTCTTTCTTTTATGTGGTTGAGCTTATAAATAAATAAAGAGAGATACAAAGAAGAACATCTCAATCATCAATCACACTTGTAAAGAGTTTATTTAGAAGTAGTTTAACTTAGCATTTTAGAAGTAGATTAAACTAGTAGATTTTTTCAACCCCCACTTATTTTCTTTCTGTCGATTGCTGTATTTCTTCAATTTTTTGTTCTTGTTTAAGTTATTATAACTAGTGACAAGTGACAAATTATTTGAATTAATACATATTCCGTTTTATTCCATTTTTTCTTCATTTAATTACTTCTAAGGAAGTCCTTAATCTATTTAAGGTATATAACTCAACCACAAAGTCAGATCATGTTGGTATTTATTTAAAATCAGTTGAAGCCTACCAATTAATTACTGCCGATTGGGCGTAAACTAGATTTTTACCAACAATGTTATTTAAAAACAAAATTATTATATTTTTATACATTACTCCTTAAGATCTATTAAATAAGTTTTTTTTTTTTGACATGAAATCACAAAAAATTTTTTTTTAAAAATTATAGTTTTTGAACACACAAAATTGTGTTGTGGCATTTCATAGTTTTTGCACATAAATTAATATTTTTTGTGAAAATTGAAAATTTTCTTCGATTTTTAAAAAATCGTGAGATTTTAAGATCATAACATTTCCTATTAAATATGGATTATATTTGATAGATCTTTCCAAGATAGGTTCCATAATATAATAAGAAAAAATAAATAGGTATAATGAAAAATATGGTATTTTAAAATCTTGAAAGAACAATAATAATAATAAAAAAAAAGACAAGTGCTAACAAGTGCCTGTATGCATTGTCTAATGTTGGATTTAGTGCAAAAAGTGTATTAGAAATGGTTAAAATGTGTTTAAAAATATAAATGGAATTAGTGCAAAAAGTGTATTGGAAATGGTTAAAATGTGTGTAAAAATATGAATGAAAGTGTTATAAAACTAATGAAAAGTATAATAGGTTCTACATTATTATTACTTTTGTCTTTTACTTGTACCACTGTGGCACTTGTTAGCAAGACTTTTTAATTAATAAGAATATAAAGAAAAATAGTAATGTTACATACAACGAATTTAAGCTCGCTCGAATTGTCCAAATTTGGGCATGCTGGTTGACACACTGGTCATCTGGGAGGATATTAGTTGACATATCGGTTGATAAATGTGATAATCGCAATTGATAAGAGTGACACCGATCAATAATGCAATTATCATAATGGCAATATTTTATTGAATTTTATTGACGATTTAGATTATTTACCAAAAATTAATATATATTAACTAGTTTGACATACATTTTTTTGGCAATATTTGATAAATTTTAATGGGGGTGGGGGTTGAAATTAAGTGGGTTGGGAAGGGTGAACCCAATAATTTCATGATTATCTTGCTAATTGTTCTCATATAATATATGATTTGTTGAAATTTTGGAGTAAGGTTGCCCTGGGATCCGTAGTGTTTGCGTGGTTGCAATGTTCTTCATGTGTATCAATCTCTTATAGTCATTTTATTATTATTTAATTATCATTGAAGTTTCTTTTATTTGTATAAAAAAGTAGATTAAAATATAATATAAGTTTTGGTCGTAAATCAATCATTGTGAACGCATCTATTAGGGTCTATGGCTGAATTGAAATCAGTGTGTTTGGGCATACCCCTAAAATGACGAGTGATGTGACTTCCATGGCCATCAGTTCCTTGTCGGAATTTTCTAAAAATGCATCAGACGGTGGATTTAGAGGCTAACCCAAAGCCAAAGGGGAGGTGGCACGGTAATGGGTTGATGTTCAAGACACGGGTTTTTTGGAATTGGATGTTGAATGTTTTGAGGCTAGGACTTTTGCATAAGAATTGGACCTTTCTAATGTTCAATTCGAAAGGGATTGCCTAAATGTGATTCGGGAAATCTCTGAATCTGAGTTTGAGCTAACAAGCTATGGACGTTTTCTCTTTAAAATTCAGTGAAACTTGGTTATTTTTCACTCTTTTCTAATATCGCATGTTCGGCATGAGAGGAATTATGTAGCTCATTATTTGGCTCACATGACGGTTTGGTTTGACATGTGTCATTTTAGATGGGCTTCCTGCTAAGTTTTCTCAATTAGCTTCCTCTATCTTAAAAACGAAGAGTCTTGTTATTAAACTATCTATTAAATTGATTCAATAAACATGGTCATTTTAATTTTATTGTACTTATTAACAAAATGTAAACAAATTATTTAAAAAAATATAATTACTATCAAACTATTTTTACAAATAAAATAAAACCATGGGTACATAAATAAAAACGAGTCCCTAAAAACTGAATGGATGACTGCACAAACAAGTTCCTTTGTAAAATTCATGGTTACAGGATTGCAGAGGTGATCACAAAAAATACTATTGAGGACGCATGTCGATCTCTACGGGCGAGCACTGTATTGCGCCGAGGCTGAGGTGGGGTGTGTGTACTCTCTGCTTCCCATTAGTTGTAAGCAGAGCAAAGCAGAGCACGTCCCTTTCTCTAAATGTAAATATATGTATATATACACACATAAATCTTAGGGTTTAAGCAAGCAGAATGCATAGCAGCAATGTGTGTGGTTTCATTAAAGAACCAGGTTAGGAGGTATGTGCTATTGCAAGTTCATGTTTAAAGTGTTTGGTTGGCGGATTTGAGAGATTTGGAAAGTGAAAGGTTAAAGGGGTGAAACTAGGTTTACCTAATTTTTTCTTTCTTTTTTCAAATCTCTTTTCAAATCCCTCAACTAAACAAAGGGTAAGCGATTCTTGAAACTTTCATTGTTTCATTCGCATATTGGGTTTCCTTTCTTAATTGCTTTTTTTGGGTTTTAAGATATAGAAATCAATGCAATATTTGATTCCAAATCAAGAAGAGTTATTTGAGAATGCTGACTTGTTGTTTGCCTACATTTTGGTAGTAGTTATGTGGGTTTTTGAAAATTTGGCAAAATTAAGGGTGTAGGGTTTTGCTTTCGAAGCATAATGAGGATGCAATGCGCTTTAACTTTGTCAATTATGTAAACATTTATGATGGGTTTTAAATTTAGAGACACCTTGTTGTGACGGATGATGAACCTCCTGAATCAATTACAGGTTTACTGATTGCTAATTTAACAGGCGGTAGCCCTCGTCTGATGTTCTTGTTTTGAATATTGCTTTTCGTTTCCTTCGATTCTTTAAAAGAAAAAATGACATCGGTCTAACAAAACTAGACATTGTCGAGAACTCATTCAATCAATAGGTAAAAAACAGAGTTAAAATTGGGGGCCAGGGATGGTAGGTTTTGTGCTGCCAGACATGGTAATTTAGATGTTGAAGAAGTCAATGTAAGAATGCTAAGAAAATGGAACGTATAAATTCTATAATTGGGATTAAAAAAGTTTAGTAACTGGGGGTTGCTAAAAGCACTAACATTGTACATGTAATGGTAGTGAGTTTGGTGACAGGAAGCTATGAAGATGCTTTGATTGAAATAGAAGAAATATTGAAAACTTGTTGTAATACAAGGAGTGAAGGTGAATTTTTATATAGAATTAGAAATTTGACTCTGCCAAAATCAATGATGCTGCACTTTGATGCTGTGCAATGCATGATCTATTGCTACAACTAACATAGCTTGAATGCACACGGCCACAATATGCGATGCATTAAATTCAAATCTATGTACAATTAAGGATATCGCTTGTGTTATAGTTTGAAAAATATCGGTTCTCATTTTTAGTGATCTTGCTGTAACATTCCAAAATATTAACATTGCTCAGAAATAAATTTTTGTTACTTATATATGGTATATATAACGGCTTGTGTTAGGAATAAAAAAAAAAAATATACATATCTATAATTACTTGTGCAATTACATTGCGCCGCACATACATCTAAGCATCCTATAAAATATTATTATATTTATTAGATTGTAAGTTTTAAAATTATCCAATATTGTGGCACGAGTGCATGTACCAAATTACAGTTCACAATATTCCTATGTTGACATGCGCCTTCCTCTGCAGGCGAGCAGTGGTTATGGCTGAACTGGTATTGTTAGCAGCACAACCAAAGCACCCATGTCTACATCACCACTGACAGAACAGGTTCCCATAGACAAAGACGTGTGACACAACACAAACATGCTAACAAAACACATTTTTTAAAGTTTAAAGGAGGATGGATTCATAAGTATAAATTAATATTGTCTTTTTGTATCGCTAGATCCTAAGTAACTTTGTTCAAACTTTGTAATGTATTTTATATATGTCTAAGCAATGGATATGTGTGTCTCCCAACTATCCAAAGCATATCCAAGTCTAATTTTTAATGTTAATTTTATTTTTTAATAATAATAGAACATGTTGTGCATGTGTCTGTTATGTTTATGAAGTGTCCTACAAATTAGTAAATTAATGGTAGCTTGAAGGGATTCGTAGGAGGTAAATTAATGGTTTGGGAGTTTTATAGCCAAAATGGGATGAGGAAAGTACCAATTTGTTACAACATATACGTAGTTAAATGGGCATGTACAATAGAGTTAAGCTTAGCGCTTTTGATGGCAAGGTTAACGCTTGTAGACATTGTAATTTGGTTGTCAAAAATGTCAAATCAATGAGTGTTCAATGTAAGGAATTTAGGGTATATGATGCTTTTACTTGGTAAGAAAAAGAAATGTATGGATTTTATAATCAAACCTAAGGAGTTGGAAATTTAAGGCAACACATTTACTATAGAACCATTAAGATGGCACATTTGATGATCATAAACGAAGCAAGAAGCTGTAATTTTTTCTAGGTTGATAAAGGTATTATAGAGGAGTTAGAGAGGGAGACGTCAATTTAAATTTTGATTTTTTGGATTCTATAATCAAATCTAAGGAGTTGCAATTGGTGGTATCGATAGATTTGTTGCTAAAAGCACTAAAGTGGCACATTTGATGACCGCAATGGAAAAGGAAGTTGTGATTTCTTCAAGGATGATCAAAAGAAATGTAGAAGCAAAAGGCACACGGCAATTTGGATTTTATTTTTTTGATTGTACATTGGATGAAGGCGTCACACTTGAAATGCTTGATGCATTGAAAGAAAGAAAATAGAAAGATTTGGGGAATGGTTATGAGGTGGGAGATATGGTTTGGGAAAAAATCGAGTCACATTTGTAATGGCCAAGGAAAATATTTGATGAAACTTTAGCTTCTTCATCAGTCTGTAATACCAAGGAAGAAGGTTTGCACTTATGGCGATAGCACTTGTGAATGGTTTGAACTAGTAAAACTCGTTCCTTTTGATATTCACTATACAAAGAAATCGAAGTACGCTAACATAGACATTTTTAATTGTTATTAGGGTGGTTAAGGATGAGGTGAACAGAGTCGCACTTGTTTTGACTTCTTGTTGTGGAACCTTAACAAATTTCGCTCTGCAAGTGTTCTTTGAAGTGGATGTGAGTGGGCTTGAACTTGGCAATGTGTATTCAGTGAAATGAATAGGAAGGGCTAGAGATGGTTTCCAAAAACTTCTTGTGATACGAGATGAGAGAGTGAAGTATTAAATAGAAATTTGACTATGCAAAAATTAGTGAAGTCACACATGTGATGCACTAGCCATGCACGCTTTATTACTATTTGCTAAAACTAGTATTGCAACTTACACATCATGAATGCACACAACACATTTACAATTATAATGCATAACATTAGATGAAGGCAAAGAGGGAGACATCAATTTTGATTTTGTTTTTACATAGGATGAAGGCACCACGCTTGAAATGCTTGATGCATTGAAAGAAGGAAATTTGTTCAATATAAGAATTTGTTTAGTGTAAAATAGTATGTGATAGTTCGTTTATCAAAAATATCAAATCAATGAATGTTTAGTGTAAGAAATTTAGGATTTGTGATGATATGAATGCCAGAGGAATTGGTAAGAAAATGAAGGTAAGGATTCTATAATCAAATCTATGGAGTTGGCAATTAGATGTGCAACTAAGATGGCACATTTGATGGCTGCAATGGAAATGGAATTTGTGATTTCTTCAATGGTGATGAAGGGAAATGGAGAAGCTAGATGACAATTTAGATTTAGATTTTGATTTAGATTCCACATTGGATGAAGGCACCGCAATTTAAATGCTTGATGCATTGAAAAAAGGAAAACTGAAAAATTTGAGATATGGACATGAGTTGGGAGATATGATTTGGGGAAAGGTCAAATAACATTTTTGGTGGCTAGGGAAAATATTTGATGAAGCTTTAGCTTCTCCATCAATCTATAATACAAAGGAAGAGGGTCATGTGTTCGTTGCATTTTATGGTTTGAACCAGTTAGATTTGTTCCCTTACAAAGAAATCGAAGCAAACTAATAATCAGACATTTTTTACTGTTGTTGGGGAGGTTGGGGATGATGTGAATCAGCGTGTTGCACTTGGCTTGACTTCTTGTTGGCAGAACACTAACAAATTTTGCCCTACAAGTGTTCTTTGAAGTGGATGTGAGTGGGCTCGAACCTGGCGGTGTATATTCAGTGAAGCAGATTGGAAGTGCTAGAGATGGTTTCCAAAAACTTTTAGCGATTCAAGGTTAGAAAGTGGAGTATTACAAAGAATTTTGACTTTGCAAAAATTAGTGATGTTGCACATTTGATGCATGTGCTACGCACCCTCTATTGCTATTTGCTACAACTAGTATTGCAACTAACATAGCATGAATGCACATAACACATTCATAATTATAATTTATAGTTACGTTTCACATTGGATGAAAGCAAAGACTGAGATGTCAATTTGGATTTTGATGTTTTGGATTCTACATTGGATGAAGGCCCCATGCTTGAAATACTTGATGCATTAAAAGAAGGAAATTTGTTTAGAGTAAGAAATTTAGGAAATCATTTGGTGTAAAATTGTACAGAGTATGTAATTGTTCAATGTAACATTGTATATGGTAGTTCGGCTATAAAAAATTTCAAATCAATGAATTGTTGTTGTAAAAAATTTAGGATCTGTGAGGATATTAATTCCGGAGGAATTGGTAAGAAAAGGAAGATTTGGATTCTACAATCAAATCTAAGGAGTTGGCAATTGTGGGCATCAATAGATTTGCTGTTAGAAGTACTAAGATGGCACATTTGATGGCCGCGAAGGAAAACAAAGTTGTGATTTCTTCAATAGTGATCAAGGGAAATGGAGATGTAAGGGGTGTGTGGCAATTTGGATTTCAATTTTTTTTTCATTTTACATTGTTTGAAGTGATTGAAGAGCTGCACTTGGCTTGACTTCTTGTTGTTGGAACCTTAACAAATTTCGCCCTACTAACGTTCGTTGAAGTGGATGTGAGTAGGCTTGAACCTGGCAATGTATATTCAATGAAGTAGATCGGGTAGATATGGTTTCCAAAAACTTTTTGAGATACAATAGGAATTTGACTAACGTTCGTTGAAGTGGATGTGAGTAGGCTTGAACTTGGCAGTGTATATTCAGTGAAGTAGATCGAAAGGGATAGATATGGTTTTGAAAAACTTTTTGAGATACAACAGGAATTTGACTATGAAAAAATTAGTGATGTTGCACATTTGATACACGTGCCATCTACGCTTTATTGCTATTTGCTACAACTAATATTGCAACTAACATAGCAAGAATGCACTCAACACATTCACAATTATAATGCATAGTTACTTTTAAGATTGAATGAAGGCAGAGAGAGGGAGACGTCAATTTGGATTTTGATTTTTTGAATTCTACATTGGACAAAGGCGCCATGCTTCATGCATTGAAAGAAGGAAATTGTTTAGTGTAAGAAATTTAGGAAATTATTCAGCGTAAGAAATTGTTCAATGTAAAATAGTACGTGGTAAGAAATTGTTAACCGTAAAATTATACATGGTAATTCGGCTATCAAAAATGTCAAATTAATGAATTGTTGTGTAACAAATTTAGGGTCTGTGATGATATTAATTCCAGATGAATTGGTAAGAAAAAGAAGGTATAGATTCTAGAATCAAATCTAAGGAATTGGCAATAGGGGGCACCGATGGATTTTCTCCTAGAAGCACTAAGATGGCACATTTGATGGCCGTGATGGAATAGGAAGAAATGATTTCTTCGAGGGTGATAAAGGGAAATGGAGGCACGTGGCAATTTGGATTTTGATATTTTAGATTCTACATTGGATGAAGGCACTGCATTTGAAATGCTTGATGCATTGATAAAAGAAAAATGGATAGATTTGGGATATGGATTGATAACAAACTTGTGTATTATTCTCATTGATTAATCAAAAGAAGTACAAATATATATATGAAACCCTAATAACCTAAAGTACTAAACTATCCTTAATGAATAATATAAACTACAAACTACATAATTCACACCCCCCCTCAAACTGAGGATGCGAGCGCAGAAAGCATCGAAAGTTTGCCAAGAAGAAAACGAAAACGAGCAACAGTATGAGTCTTCGTAAAAAAATCGGCCAACTGAAGAGATGAGGGAACAAAAGGGAGAGTAATAGTGCCAGCCTGAAGATGCTGTCTGACAAAGTGACAATCTATTTCAACATGCTTTGTTCGCTCATGAAAGACTGAATTATGGGCAATCTGGACAGCACTCTGATTATCACAATACAACGGAGTTGGATCAGAAAGAGAAACACCCATATCAGAAAGAAGCCAGCGAAGCCAAACGATCTCGGAAGTAGCATGAGCCATGGCACGATACTCAGCCTCAGCGGTGGAACGAGCAACGACAGACTGTTTCTTACTCTTCCAAGATATGAGGGAATCGCCAAGGAAAACACAAAGACCAGAAGTGGATTTGCGATCAGAGATGTCACCGCCTAATCGGTCGGCACAAGATAGGCACGGAGAGTCAAGTCCAAGAGGCGATAACAAGAAACATTGCAACAAAGTGCCACGAAGGTAGCGCAAAAATCTGAGTAAGGCACCCAAGGTGTGTAGAGCGAGGAGCGTAAACAATCGAGAGAATGTGCACGGATAGGAGATATCCGGACGAGTAACGGTGAGATACACAAGGCACCCAACCAACTCACGATACAAAGTGGGATCCTCAAGAGGAACACCATCAGAAGCAGAAAACTTAGCATGCAACTCAAGAGGAGTGTCGACAATCTTATCATCAGTGAGATTGGCACGAGAAAGAATATCACGGGCATATTTAGTCTGAGAAAGAAGATATCCAGTAGGAGAAGTAGCAACCTCAATACCAAGAAAATATCGAAGAGACCCCAAATCTTTCATCTCGAACTCCTGAAACAACTGATGCTTAACCTCCTCAATAGTATTACAATCAGAGCCAGTGATGATCATATCATCCACATATAAGAGAAGAAGAACAAGGCCAACAGTACGCCGAACAAATAGAGCACAATCATGATGACTAGGGCAAAATCCAAGCTGAAGTGCAACAGAGTAAAATCGCTCATACCAAGCACGAGGAGACTGCTTAAGACCATAGAGAGCACGGCGAAGACGACAAACCACACCAGGAGGGTGTGAGAGACCCGGTGGAGGGCGCATATATACTTCCTCTGCAAGATGCCCATTCAGAAAGGCATTTTTGACATCAAGTTGAAACAAAGGCCAGTGATGGGCAGCAGCAACAGAGATAAGAGTGCGAACAGTAGTCATCTTGGCAACGGGGGCAAAAGTCTCATCGTAATCAATCCCATACTCCTGAGAAAAACCCTGAGCAACCAAACGAGCCTTGTATCGTTCCAAAGAACCATCAGAACGGGTTTTGACCTTATAGATCCATTTAGAGCCTACAATATTCTTGCCAGTAGGTAATGGAACCAAATCCCAAGTCTGAGTGTTAGCCAGAGCAGTTAACTCGTCATTCATGGCAGCAATCCAATTGGGATCATGACAAGCTTCCTTGTAGGACCTAGGCTCAAAATAAGTATGAAGACAAGAAAGAAAAGACTGATAGGAAAGAGAAAAACATGTATTACCAAAACCATACCAGTTCGGAGCACGACGATCACGCGTGGGAAAACGACGTGCAGGAGGAGCGGGATCCAAAGAAGCAGCTGGAGGGACAGTAGAGCTAGAGACAGGCGAACTTGGAAGTGCTTTGCGACGCTGATAAACAATAAGAGGAACAGGGGAAACGGGAGCTGGAGAGGGAGGAGCTGGCGAGATATTAGAGGTACTAGGAAGAGGCAAGGTAGAGATCTCAAGATCAGAAACAAGCTCATCAGAAGAAACATCAGAAGGAAATGGGTCAATGTGAATCAATTCCTCCTTGGTAATAGGGACAGGGGTGGAAGGTATAGTGTAGTAGGGTAGTTTTTCCAAAAAAGTGACATGCCTAGACACATAAAGCTTTTTGGTGACAGGATCATAGCACCGATAACCTTTCTGATTAATGCCATACCCTAAAAAGACACATAGGACACAACGAGAACTAAGCTTAGAGCGTGCTCGTTTAGGAAGGAGCACAAAGCATGTAGAACCGAAAACACGAAGAAGAGAATAATTGGGAGTAACACCAAGAAGACGCTCATACGGAGATGAGCCGGAGAGGAGAGGAGTAGGCATTCGATTGAGATTGGTTACATTTTATGGTAATAGCACCTGTGAATGGTTTTAATCAATTAAACTCATATCTTTTGATCTTCACTATACAAAGAAATTGAAGCAGAGGCTGAGGTTGAGGTGAAGTGGAGAGCTACATTTGCTTTGACTTGTTGCTACAACCTTAATAAATTTTGCCCTGCAAGTGTTCAAGGGTTCTTTGAAGAGAATTTGTGTGCGCTTGAAGCTCGTGGTGTGTATTTAGTGAAGCAAATCGAAAGAACTAGAGATGGTTTTCAAGAACTTTTTGTGATACATGACAAGAAGGTGAATTATTAGATAGAAATTTGACTATGCAAAATTAGCGATGTTGCACATTTGATGCACGTGCCATGTTCACTATATTGGTATTTTCTACCACTAGTATTGCAATTAACATAGTATGAATGCACCTAACACATTCACAATTATAATGCATAGTTACCTCTCACAAAGTATCACTTGTATCTCAGTCATTGAATGCTTAGAACTTAGTTAATGTTTTATTTACATAATGAAATTATTTCTATGGCTTTTCAGGAATATAAATTAATTCAATATTTGACTCCGAAGCAAGAATGCACATTGAAAAATGCTACATCTTGTTTTATTGGCATTTTGGTAGCAGTTGTCTTGTTTTTACAATTTGCATTAAATGCAGAAAACTACTCTGAAAGATGATAACTAAATAAAGCTTCTAGCTTTTGCTTATATTTTAATCTTATGATATATTCATGAGATAACAAGAATGCAATACATTGATTGTTTGACTTTTTTGTTTTTGTTTTACTCTTGTTCTTTCTTTCCTTGTATGAGGACTTCTTGTCCTCTTCCTCTTTATTTTTAATAAAATTTTGTTGTTGCTCTTTCAAAAAAAAAAAAGAATGCAATACATTGAACTCAACCTTTGTTGCTAGGTGATGAAATGGTGTCTAGCAACAGTGTTAAGATTGCGACTCGACATGTTGGATTCAAGTTGGAGGGGAATGCAAGTTCTAGGTTAGAGAAAATGCTGCCTAGCATTAACAAAACCAGTGGCTCCATTATTGGCAATTATCTGAATCTCAGTATCATCTTCGTGCACAACCATCAACGACAATGTTGTGAACTTTTATCAGGTAATGCCCTCAACTTTGCCGCCTTAGCTTTCTCTCCCTTCCCAAATCCCGGCTATGCATGAGAATTGCAGTGTTGGTCACATTGTCAATGCCTTCAACATGGAATATCCCCAAGGCAAGGCAACGAAAGCGAAGAGCTATCGAATGCCGGTTTTGACCAACAAAGATCGACATTTCTTAGCAAATGTTATACCTTTTGAAGAAGTGCAGTGAGATTGTAGCCAATTTGAAGAGTTCATCCAGATAAGTGGCTTGCCATGATTTTCGAATGGAATTATTTACTAAACTCATGCCATTTTAAAACAAATTTCCCAAATACAAGCTCTTTTTTGAACTTATTTTCCAAACCTAAGTTGTTTTCAAGTCGTGTCAAGTTGTGTTTTTGATTCTACATTGTTTGAGGTAATTGAAGAGCTGCACTTGGCTTGACTTTTGTTGCTGGAACCTTAACAAATATTGCCCTACTAACGTTCGTTGAAGTGGGTGTGAGTGGGCTTGAACCTGGCATTGTGTATTTAGTGAAGCTGATCAAAAGGGATAGATATGGTTTCTAAATACTTTTTGAGATACAACAGGAATTTGACTATGCAAAAATTAGTAATGTTGCATATTTGATACACATTCCATGCACGCTTTATTGCTATTTGCTACTAGTATTGCAACTAACATAGCATGAATGCACTCAACACATTCACAATTATAATGCATAGTTACTTTTAAGATTGAATGAAGGCAGAGAGAGGGAGACGTCAATTTGGATTTTGATTTTTTGGATTCTACATTGGACAAAGGTGCCATATTTGATATGATTTCATCGATTGGTAACACAGAGTAAGAGGGTCACGTGTTGGTTACATTTTATAGTGATAGCACCTATGAATGGTTTGAACGAATTAGACTCAATTCTTTTGAACTTCAGTATACGAAGAAATCAAAGCAGACTAACACTCAGACATTTTTAACTGCTGTTGGGGAGGTTGAGGTTGAGATGAAGTGGAGAGCTGCATTTGGCTTGACTTGTTATTGGAACTTTAATAAATTTTGCCCTACAAGTGTTCAAGGATTCTTTGAAGAGGATGTGCGTGGGCTTGAAGCTAGTGGTGTGTATTTAGTGTAGCAAATCTAAAGGGCTAGAGATGATTTCCAAAAACTTTTTGTGATACATGATGAGAGAGTGAATTATTAGATAAAAATTTGACCATGCAAAAATTAGTGATGTTGCACATTTGATGCACGTGCCATGTGCAATATATTGGTAGTTGAAAAGCCCAACCCACACTTCTCCTTAAAACCCAGGTATTAAGGAGTAGGAAACTAGAGCCTTATAACTAGCATAGATGGGGCAACTTAAAGCGATGTGGGACACATTCCAACACACTCTCCTAGACCACAACACACACTAGCTGGACAAATAGCCCACCAGTCACAGGCCCAACCAAGCTCTGATACCAAGTTGGAAAGCCCAGCACACACTTCTCCTTAAAACCCAAGTATTAAGGAGAGGGAAACTAGAGTCTTATAACTAGCACAGATGGGGAAACTCTAAGCGATGTGGGACACATTCTAACAGTATTTTCTACCACTAGTATTGCAACTAACATAGTATGAATGCACGTAACACATTCATAATTATAATGCATAGTTACCTCTCAGAAAGTATCACTTGTATCTCAGTCACCGAATGCTTAGAACTTAGTTAATATTTTATTTACATTATGAAATTACTTCTATGGCTTTTCAGGACTATAAATTAATTCAATATTTGACTCCGAAGGAAGAATGCACATAGAAAAATGCTACATCTTGTTTTGTTGTCATTTTGGTAGCAATTGTGTTGTTTTTACAATTTGCATTAAATGCAGAAAACTACTCTGAAAGATGATAACTAAATAAAGCTTCTAGCATTTGCTTACATATTAATCTTATCATATATTCATGAGATAACAAGTATGCAATACATTGAACTCAACCTTTGTCGCCTATGTGATGTTTGGGTTTTTAGAAGATACACACGCCTATCAAGCATATTATATTATGGCTAGAAGGGCTTCATATGTGGTGAATTTGGGGGATTGAGGAATTGTTAATGAGATTGGGGTTTGAGGCAACTGTGAATTATTCGGAACTCTATTAAATTAAACAGACATATAGAAGTAGAGCTGAAGTTGGGGCTTCGGTTGGTAGGTTTTTGCTGGCAGACATGTAATTCAGTTGCCAAAAAATGTTTAGTTGTTGCTGGCAGACATGTAATTCAGTTGTCAAAAAATTTAAATCTTTGGTTGGTCTAAGAAATTTAGGGTTTGTGATGAAATTAATTCTATGAGGTTTCATAAAATTGTATGGAAAACAGGGAATTATTGAAAAAACCGAAGGTTGGCAATAGGGAACAGCACACTAAATCACTAGGATTGTATATTTGATGCAGGTGAGAGAACTGGAGGCTGTGAATTTAAGGGAGATAAGGAGATAGAGGAGTGAGAGAGGGAAAGTCAAAAACAAATTTTCCTGATTTTTTTAGATTCTATGTCAGATGAAAGCACTAAAATTGAGTGCTTGATGCATTGAAAAGAAGGAAAATGTAAAACTTCTGCGATTTGGAAAAGAGAGTAATTTATTAGACAAGAATCTCGGCTATGAATAATCAATGAGTTTTACCCATATAGCCAAATTGATACTTGCTGCCTTTTACAAAGAAACATTATGTCTCATGTGTAACATGTGTTAATAGTTTTTTTTTGGAACTTTTGTGCTATGTGCCGCAATAAAGATATATTTTAATCCATTTATAATTGCATAGTTGTATGCAGGTACAATGTGTCAGTCAAACACCTTCCGTTTTTCCATGACAAACATAACCCTCCACACTGCCTCTCATAAAGTTAGTCGTGTCGTATCACAAAAAAGCACACATAAGAGAGCACAATATATGATGCATTAAATAGAAAATTAATGATGTATAATTAAGGATATAGGTTGTGTTATGTTTAAAAAAAATCAGTTGACACAATTTTAGTGATCTTACCTTGACATTCCAAAATATTAACATTGCTCAAAAAGTAAATTTTTGCTTATATATGGTATGTATGTATATATTGACTTGTGCAATTATATTGTGCTGCAAACACATCATAGCACCGTATAAAATATTAGATTTATTAAATTTTAAGCTATAAAATTATGCAATATTGTGGCACAAGTGCATGTACCAAATTATAGCTCACAAAATTTCCATGTTGACACGTGTCTTCCTCTGAGTACTGATAACGGTTGAGCTGGTATTGTTAGCAACCACAATCGGACCCCTGTCCACATTAACACTGAAAGATCATACTCCCAATTTTTCCCCTTTCCCTCTTGCTCTCCCTCGCTATGTGCTTAGATATAGATAGATATCGTAGGGTTTAAATGAGATGTTATGTATAGCAGTCAATGTGTATGATTTCCTTAGACGATTTGCTTAAAAGGTATGTGTTTTCTGGTTTTGATACATGTTTACGCCCTTGGTACATTTCATATCCAAACTTATAAAACTTGATTAATGTTTTGTGTATACACTAGGATAAAAATCAATTCAATGTTCGATTTGAAAGCAAGAAAGTAATTTTCAAAATGGTAAGGTATTATTTAATTTTGATTTTGGTAGCAGCGGTTTTGATTTAATTGTTTGCTTGGAAAACAGGAAAAATTGTTTTTAAGGCTCTAGGGGTTTGCTGCACCTTCTGTATTCATGATTCAATTCGTATTCAATACATTAAAGCTCTAGGGATTTGAGAGCGACCAAGCGAAGCAAGAAAGTTGGCCTGCTAGAACAAAGGAAGAAACTAGGAATTCTTTAGGCGAGAAAAATCGAGATATTCAATACACTAAAGATCTAAGGAATTTTGTAAAGAAAATGGGTTCTGGGGAAGCAAGGAATTCTTCAGAACACAGTTCAATGGGCATGTACAGCAGACTTAAGCCCTGCTTAGACGATCTGCTTAAAAGGTATGTGTTTACTGGTTTTGATACATGTTTATGCCCTTGATACATTTTATCTCCAAACTTATAGATATACACTGGGATTAATTCTATGGCTTTTAAAGAAAAACCAATTCAATGTTTGATTTGAAAGCAAGAAAGTACTTTTCAAAATGGTAAGGTATTATTTGATTTTGATTTTGGTAGCAGCTGTTTTGATTTAATTGTTTGCTCGGAAAACAGGAAAAATTGCTTTTAAGGCTCTGGGGTTTTGCTGAATCTTCCGTATTCATGATTCAATTTGTAGTCAATACATTAAATGTCTTGGGATTTGAGAGCACGCGAGAGAAGTAAAGAAATTTGACCTGACAGAACAAAGGAAGAAATTAGGAATTCTTCAGGCGCGAGAAATCGAGATATTCAATACACTAAAGATCTAAGGAATTTTGTAGAGAAAATGGGGTCTGAGGAAACAAGGAATTCTTCAGAACACAGTTCAATGGACATGTACAGCAGACTTAAGCTTAGGGCTTCCAATGGTAATTCAGCTGCCAAAAATGTCAAATCAATGAATGAGCAGTGTAAGAAATCTGGGGTCTGTGATGGTAAGAAAAAGGAAAGTATAGATTATAGAAGCAAATCTAATACATTGGATGAAGGCACTGAAGTCGAAAATTTTGATGCATTAAAAGATTCAGGATATGAGGTTGGCGATATGGTATGGGGGAAGGTCAAATCTCATCCGTGGTGGCCAGGGCAAATATTTGATGAAGCTTTAGCTTCTCCATCAATCTGTCGTAGGGAGAAAGAGGGTCAAGTTTTGGTTGCATTTTATGGTGATGACACCTATGGATGGTTTGAACCAGGTAGACTCATTCCTTTTGATTTTCACTATACAGAGAAATCAAAGCAGACTAACACTCCGGAATTTTTAACTGCTGTTGGGGAGGCTGTGGCTGAGGTGAAGCGGAGAGCTGCACTTGGCTTGACTTGTCATTGCCAGAAGCTTAACATATTTCGCCCTAAAAGTGTTGAGGGGTTCTTTGAAGTGGATGTGAGTGGCTTTCAACCTGGTGGTCTATATTCAATGAAGCAGATTGAAAGGGCTAGAGATGCTTTCCAGCCATCCGAGGCACTTTCTTTCGTGAAACAATTGGCATTGATGCCTCAGGATGATGTGCAAAGAAATGTTGAATGGACAAATAATGTAGCTTTAGTTCTTGCTTATCGGAGGGCAGTGTTTGAGGAGTTCGAAGAGACCTATGCTCAGGCATTTGGGGTACAACTAGTACGCCCTGGAGTTTCAGCGGTGGGTTTACATAACCCAGAAAAAGCACCACTGCAAGGTATGTATTGATTTGGAAATGCATGTTTTCTCTATTTTCTTTTAAACATTGCTTTGGAATATGTTTGAAATCAATTTGTCCAGGAGGGAAAGAATATTTTGCAAGATGCAATTGATGTTATCAGATTGTGGGTGAACAGAATTTCATCTTTCAATCAACGCTGAGGAGCATTTGCATTACTGAACCTGAAATTTCATGCTGGGTTTGTGATATTAAGGGATTGAACATTTTCATCCGCATTATCGCGCTATGTTGTTGAAACAGTGTAGCTTTTTTACCTATAAGAATTCAGTATCATTATTATTGTGATCGAATGATTGATAATTTTACTCTTGGCCTGCCCAAGCTGGGGTTAGCAAGAGTTAATACATCTATTCTATATGCAGTCTTCATTCTCTGTCATACCTTAAAATACCCTAAACAGTGACAGTTATCTGAACTACATTTAGTGGCTGTTTTACAAGCTGCGATCTCTAGACTTATGCTTCAAATTACTGCGTGAATATTTACTTTGTACTTGTTAGATAGCATAGTGTTAGATTTGTATAAAAGAAAGAAGAGAAAGAGAACTGTATATTATTCACACCACTAAAAAATATTAGGGTTACACATACTTATACTTATAATAAAAGACTAAAGGAACAAAAGACATAACTATCCTTAACTACCCTTATACAATAATACTTAACACTCCCCCTCAAGTTGGTGCAAAAATATCTCGCATGCCCAACTTGCAGCAAATAGGATGGAAAACTTTACTACTAAGACCTTTAGTAAAGACATCAGCCAATTGATCTGTAGACTTCACAAAAGGCATACATAGGAAACCCTTATTCAATTTCTCCTTGATGAAATGTCTGTCAATCTCAATATGCTTTGTTCTATCATGCAATGTGATTGTGAGCAATACTAATGGCGCTTTTGTTGTCACAAAGATGTCAATGGTTCACTACAAACAAACCCAATATCTTTCAACAAGGACTGAGCCACATCAATTCACATGTACCATGCGCCATAGCCCTGTATTCTGCCTCTGCACTAGATCTGGACACCACTGTTTGTTTCTTACTACGCCATGTCACTAAATTTCCCCCCACAAAGGCACAATAACCGGAGGTAGATCGCCTGTCATCTATAGAACCAGCCCAATCAGCATCTGTGAATGCCTCCAACCTCAAGTGACCATGATTGGAAAATAAAATCCCTTTTCCAGGAGCAGATTTAAGATACCTCAAAATACGATACACTGCATCCAAATGAGGGGCACGAGGCTCATGCATAAATTGACTCACTATCCCAACCGCATAGGCAATATCTGGACGAGTGTGGGATAAATATATAAGTCTTCCAACAAGTCGCAGGTACCTTTCCTTCTCCACAAGATCACCAACACCACTACAAAGATGGTGATTAGCCTCAATTGGAGAATCAGCAGGGCGGCAAATTTAACATGCCGCTTCTCAAGAAGATCTAGAATATACTTCCGCTGAGAAAGAAAGATGCCTTTGTCAGATCTGGCAACTTCAATCCCAAGAAAGTACCGCAACGAACCAAGGTCTTTGATCTCAAATTCCTTGGCCAACAGCATCTTAAGATGTGTCACTTCTTCCTCATCATTACCTGTCACAACTATGTCATCCACATATACTATAAGCACAGTTACCTTATTTGCGTGACGTTTGACAAACATTGTGTGATCTGCATTACTTTGCTTATACCCAAACCTCAACATAGCCTTTAGGAATCTGTCAAACCAAGCTCGAGGAGATTGTTTTAAACCATATAACGCCTTTTTCAACCTACAAACTTTCCCAACTGTAGACTGAGATGAGAATCCTGGTGGTATATCCATATATACCTCCTCCTCCAAATCACCATGGAGAAATGCATTCTTCACGCCTAATTGTCAGAAAGGCCATCCCAAATTAGTCACATGTGAGAATAGCTCGAATGGAATTCATCTTTGCCACAGGAGCAAAGGTTTCTTGGTAATCAATTCCATATGTCTGAGTAAATCCCTTGGCCACTAACCGTGCTTTGTACCGTTCAATTGTTCCATCTGCTTGATGGTGAACACCCATTTACACCCTACAGGCTTCTTTCCACTAGGAAGAGAAACCAACTCCCAAGTGTTATTCTTGCTTAGAGCTTGCATCTCTTCTACCATAGCTACTTTCCACTTAGGATCATGGATTGCTTCATTCAACCACAGGGAATACATGCAGAAGACAAAAACGAAACAAAAGCACAATATGTAGAAGACAATGAATCAGATGACACAAATTTAGAAATGGGGTGTTGAGTCTGTGCCCTAACCCCTTTCTAAGAGCAATAGGAAGACTCAATCATTGACAACAGGACTCTCAACTCTGGTAGAGGGATAGACCGAGATGCATTACACGAACGGCATGAGGGATGATGATGGGTTTGGTGGCACAAGGATGCTTGCTCTTTTCGGACGCCGAGAATAAGTCTTAAAATCACCGTCCAAACGACCACTAATGTCGGGCTCCACATCAAGAGAACTATTAGGCTCCCCTCACCACAAATAATAGTCCGTGACTAGGAAGGAAAAAGACAACTCGTGTTGATAGGCCATCTCCTCATCCACAATCTCATCCATACCACTACTACTCCCGTGAGGAGATGGCGGAGGAGAAGGAAAGAAGGACACAGATTCACGGAAAGTGACATCCATCTTGACATACACTTTGAAAGTGTGAGGATCATAACATTTGTAACCCTTCCGAGTAGCAGAATAACCAATAAAGACACAACGCATGCCTTAGGATCGAGTTTCCCACGAGTACGAGGTTGCAAATGAACAAAACAGACACACCCAAACACCCGAGGAGGAAGAGAAGAGGTGGGATAGGCGACAGGAAGCAGTTGAAGAGGAATCTGGAATGGAGGACACCGAAGGCATACGGTTGATAAGGTAAGCAGCGGTAAGAACAGCATCACCCCAAAATGACTTAGGGACATTCATGGTAAACAATAGAGAGCGAGCAACTTCAAGAAGATGGCCATTCTTGCGTTCGGCAACCCCATTCTGTTGAGGAGTACCAACACAACTAGTCTGATAAAGAATGCCATGCTCCGCTAAGTATGCCCGAAAAACTCCATCAACATACTCAGTCCCATTATCACTACGAAGAATTTTGATTTGAGCATTAAAAAGATTGGTCACCATTTTATGAAAAGTTTGGAAACAAGACAATACTTCACTCTTAGTTCGAAGCAAGTAAATCCAAGTCACACGGGAAAAACAATCAATAAAAGTAACAAACCAGCGATACCCAGAAGTAGAAACCACAGGGGAAGGGCCCCACACATCAGTATGAATAAGCATAAAAGGAAAAGTACTTCTTTTATTAATTGAAGGGTAACAAGTACGTTTATGCTTTGCAAGTTCACAAGCATCACAACCAAAAATATTCCTAGGATAATCACGAACTAAAGAAGGAAAAAGTTTCTCTAAAAACATTAAAGGAAGGATGACCTAAACGGCGATGCCACTGATGAAGGAGAGAAAGAGAGGAGCCAATAGTGCACTTGAGAGCTTGAGATGGGACGAGGAGGAACGGCATCCGTAAAGTACTGACCCACCTTGTGCTCTACCATTGCCAATCGTTTTCCCGTGAGCAGTCCCGAAGACACAATGAGTAGGAAAAAATGTCAGAGCAATTTAGAGAAGTAGTAAGACTACTAATGAAGCGAAGTTAGTTGAAAAAGTAGGAACATGAAGCCTGAGAGGAAAGAGAAAGCAAAGATGAACAATGAACTGAACCCTTGCCAGAGACAGAGGATAAAGTGCCATCAGCCACTCGAACCTTGTCTCGGCCGGAACAAGGAGAATAAGAATAGAAAAGACTAGAGGCACCTGTCATGTGATCGGTGGCACCGGAATCAATAATCCAAGAAGGCGATGATTAGGTACTAAGGGCACTAGCGCAGAATACTGTGTTGGCAAAATTGGAAGAAGTAGAAGAAACTGTGGTAGAAGGAGAGTCAAGTCGCGCCATCAAACGCCCCGAGAGTGTGTAACTCATCACAGGGAAAGAGTCTTTGGGCTCAGAAGAAGGACTCACAGCAATCTCGGACACATGTGCTTGGGGTCGAGCTGTACTACCACGACCTCGACCCCGAGTAGGGCGACCATTCAGTTTCCAACAATGCTCTCGATCATGTCTGTCTTTCCCACAATAATCACACTTCAAGCGATCTCGATCAACCAGTGTACCCTGACTCCCAGACTGAACCGGACTAGGCCGAGGAGCCCGAGGAGGAGGAGCAACAGCTAAAGCAGAACGATCCTGAAGAGAGGAATGCACCATAGCACTACGGCGACTCTCCTCTTGCTGGACAAGGGCATAAGCCTCGCGTAGGGTGGGAAAAGATGAACGACCCAACACTTGGACGCGAATCTGATCATACTCCAAGTTCAAGCCAGCAAGGAAGTCATACACACGCTCTTTCTCAGCAGTTCTTTGAAACAACGTGGCATCCCGAGAACAAACACTGAAAGCTTTGGTAATAATCTAGTTCTGCCACAAACCACTCAACTCAAAGATAGTAGATCATGGTGATCTATCTTTCGATCTAAGCTCAAAGCTTCTTCCTCAACTCATACGCTGTGCATCATTACCTTGTTGGGAGTACATTTGAAACGCAATGTCCAAATCTTATGGCGATATCTAATAAAAGGAAACTCCGACTAATAGTGGGTGCATAGAGTTGATGAGCCAAGTCATAACAAGAGCATTTTCAGAAATCCATTGAGTATGGGGTGAGGCATCACCATCCGGGAGGGGAAGAGGACCAGTAATGGAGCCAGTCAAACGGCGAGCAGCAATAGCAAGACCACAAGAGCGGGACCAAATCAAATAGTTGGAACCATCCAATTTAACGGGACTAATTTGAAGAGAGGGATTGTCGGTAAGAGTCATAACACGACGGAGGCCACCTCATCACTAGTTGTATCGAGTCTTAGTCTCACCTCGGCCATTGAAGATTAAATGCCCACAATAGGAAAAAACAAATACCAGCAGAAAAACAGCAAAAACCAACAGAGGCAATCCACAAACTCAACTTAGGGACAAAAGTTACCTCTAGAGACAAAAACAGGCAATTTGGAGAGGCCAAAACCAACGAACCCGGAGAAACGTCTTAAACGAGGAAAATTGACAAAAATAGAGTGAAAGCTTGCCAAATCATCAAAACCAGTCCTCCCAACCCTAGATCAGTCCCAGTCGGCTCCCAAGGAAGAGGGAGGAAGGGAAAAAACAGCCAAAAACAAGCCCTAGCAGGAACTTTCAAAAAAATCAATCGGTTTTTTCAAAAATCAACAAAAATAGGAAAAACACTCAAAAACTCATCAAAAAATTAAAATAAAAATCTAGGGTGAAAACCCATCAAATTTCGACCATAAAGTTTTTTTTTTTTTTCTGATTGTTTCTGTGTACAAGGAAGAACGAAAGAAACAAGAAAAAGAAAAAGAAACGAATCTTCAAGGAGGAAGATGATGCTCTGATACCATGTTAGATTTGTATAAAAGAAAGAAGAGAAAGAGAACTGTATATTATTCACACCACTAAAAAATATTAGGGTTACACATACTTATACTTATAATAAAAGACTAAAGGAACAAAAGACATAACTATCCTTAACTACCCTTATACAATAATACTTAACACATAGTTTTAAGGAAGAAGGATAATGCCATTTTCAAACATGGAAGCATGGGCTAATTCATTGAATTTTGCTTATGCTTGTAGCATCTTATTGCATAGGATGTGTCTGGGACATCCCAATCTCTGAACTTCTAATGCAAACAGATTCATGATAAGCAGCTTGTAATAGTTTGCATAGATGGTGCCTCATGTGGTTTATATGTGGTATATTGTGGCATTCATTGTCACCAGTTTATTGATTTGAATTTGAGTATTTGAGTTTATTGTATGTTTGTCATGTTACTGTGTTTGGCCCTGGGGGCAAGAATAAGATATTCTGTGAAAGGGTTTAAGGAATGACTTTCTGCCTTCACTTTGCTTGTGCTTTTCATTTTCTAATAGACAAACAAAGCCATCAATTTCTGAGGATAATATTCAATTGTGTTTGGTTTCAATTTTCTGGATTCAATTTTTTGAAAATTGAGTTTTTTATTTTTCGTATTTTTTTGTTTTTAGTGAATATTTTTAAAATTTTGAGCAATTTTTTTACTTTTTTAGATGTACCTTACTTAGATGTATCTAAAAAGTAAAATATTTGTAAAAAAATATTTTAAAAAATCAATAAATATACAAGAATACGAAAAATGTATTGAATTCTCATTTTTTTATTATTATTATTATTTTTTTGTATTTTTGATATTTAGTGAATTTTTTAAAGATTTTTTTTTTATAAATATTATGATTTTTAAGAGTATTTATGTTAGGTGTATCTATTAAAAAAATTTAGTAAAAACAAAAAAAACACGGAAACTAAAAAATTTCAATATTCTAAAAAGTGAATCCTAACCATCCAAACCAAACAAGTTGATTAGTTTTCATTCTGCCATTGATGATGAGAATGTGAACGTGTGGCATTCTAGATGGCTTTTTTTTAACATGTACTAGCTACAAGGTAATCCTGTTGTTTCCATAGTAAGTTTCCTGAACATTATTTAGGATTATTGGTCTTTTTGTATTCTCCATGATTGAAATCCAGAAAATTTGAATAATCACTGTGGCATTTAAATTGATCATATTACGGGAAAATGGCCATATCGGACTTTTGTACCCAACCAAAATAGCAGGGACTAAAATGTTCTTGAGTTAAATGACCAACACTGAGTTTTTTCCTCTTCCAAATCCCTTTAACGGCTCATCTTCAAATCTTGTGCATATACTTGCCTAGAATTTTGTTGGTTTTTGATTGAACAACACTTCATGTTGTAGCCTTTTACTTCTCTCACTTACAGTGCTTTTTTGTTCTTGTTTACAGCTCCATTGAGTGGTCAACCAATGATCAGTGAAAGCCTAGGCAAACGCAAGGCCTTTGAAGATAGGGTGAAAGTCAAGGACCAACAAAAGAGAAAAAAATCTCTTTCCAGACAGAGCAATGATCAGAAAACTTCAAAAGTGCCAAAATTTGGCCGGTATTTGTATCTCAGAAAATAGAGTTCCACCAGTTTCTATGAAGCCTAAGTTTTTGGGAAATCAGGATACAGATGGGAATGTTAGAAATGGAAAAGAAGTTATTACTACGGATAAGCATCCAATACTTGCGCAACGTGAAGGACCAACTGGTTTATTTGTTGAGACCCCCCACATTGAGAAAGTGAAGGACCAACCTTCTGCTCTAAAACCATTGACAAAGCCGTTCAGACCGGATGATCCGGCAAAGGCTGGCAGCAAAAGTCAATCCTCTTGTAAACAGGAAGAGAAGTCCATGAAGAGACCAAAAAAATACAGGAAGCTAAGTTCATTGGCTGCAGAAAAGAAGGAAGGCAGCCAGAAGCATTTGAAAATTCAAGGAGATGAAAAAATGGTGGGTTCATCAGTGTCAACAAAGCCAGAAATACTTGAGGGGCCTTTTGAACCAGCAATGTTGAAGACGAAGTTCCCGCTTCATTCAAAACTGCCATCAGTGCCAGAACTAAAAGCGAAATTAAATGCGCTTTGGAAATCTTTCTGAGTCAGCCACTCGCTTGTTTCAGAATTCATCAACTGCCAAGGTTGTTTTTAAGAACAAGTCTAGTGCTGAGGCAGCGTATAATCACGCAGTCCTCAACAGAACTTTCCTTGGCAACATCAAGGTAAATTACCGCTTGCAAGTTTTAAATGTTTCAGGTCCAGAGTTGCCTGAATCAGGTGAGTCAAGCAAGCGCCTTATGGAAGGATCTCTTGGACCAAAGACTACAGCAATTCAGCAGTTGCCTCTGCACCCAAGTGTCCCCCTAAAGTCAATTCTGAAGAAGTTGCCAGGTGATGAAATGGTGTCTGTCAACAGTGTTAAGACTGCGACTCGACATGTCAGATTCAAGTTGGAGGGGAATGCAAGTTCTAGGGAAGAGAAAATGCTGCCTAGCGTTAACAAAATCAGTGGCTCCATTATTGGCAATTATCTGAACTGAATCCTATATCATCTTCGTGCGCAACCATCAAGGACAATGTTGCGAACTTTCGTCAGGTAATGCCCCCAACTTTGCCGCCTCAGCTTTCTCTCCCTTCCCAAATCCCAGTTATGCATGAGAATCACAGTGTTGGTCACATTGTCAATGCCATCAACATGGGATATCCCCAAGCGAACAACGAGCAGCAAGAGCTATCAGAATGCCAGTGCCTCGACTAACAGCATTGACATTTCTCAGCAGATGTTATACCTTTTGAAGAAGTGCAGTGAGATTGTAGCCGATTTGAAGAGTTTGTCCAGATAAGTGGCTTGCCATGATTTTCGGATGGAGTTATGCCATTTTAAAACAAATTTCCCAAGTACAAGCTGTTTTTGGACATATTTTCCAAACCTATGTTTTTAACTTGTGTGAAGTTGTGTTTTGGAAACAGGAATTTAAAGAACAATCTGGGTATTAGAAATAAATTCAAAACAATTTGTATTTGGGAAATCTATTTCAAAATAACAAGGGTTTGGTAAAAAACTCGTTTCAGATTAGTGTCAGGACAACTTAAACCATTATGATTCAGCTATGCACGTATGCCAGTGATTTCTCCTGTTGATGCTGTTTTCATTCTCTTCTTCCGCATGTGCAGGTAAAAAATATAGGTAATTTTGCCATACAAAGGTGAGGCTTGATTGGGTATGGATAGTGGTTATAGACAGAGTAATATACTTTCTTTGTTTCTTTTTTAAAGAAAGTCATAAACTTATGGTGTGTTTGTTTTTTCAAAAAAGAAAGGAACTTATGGTATGGAGCTTAGAGAAGATGTGTTTTGAACATATTATCTGTCTTCAGTTTTTATTTTGAGCTTTTGTTGTTGGGTTTGAATCTCATGGCTGCTGCTGACTTTACATTTGCAAGTAGGCTTATTATAATTACAAGTTCAAAAATGATATTCTTATATAACTTTATGCAAAATTCATGACAAAAATTATGTGGCAGTGTTATTTGTGAAATTTTGAGGACAATGGTAGTTGTTTTCATTGGAAATGAGCGGATCACAAGAAACCACACCATTATGTATTGAAAATTCTGTACAAAAATTCTGAAAAGTTTAAAGGGATTCATATGAAAAGTTTGCTGTTATCTTTCTCCCTTTGAACCTTGGCCATTGTATTCTTAAAAATACTGTGAAAATAAAATATGTAGATACAATTTATTTTTGGTGTATGACATTATATCAAATTTGAATGTAGATGTTGTTGGAGATTTTAGTTGATTACATATTGATGAGTATTTGTATCACATATGTGCTTGAGCCATTTCATGTTTATGTGATTGAGGTGTAAGTAACCATGCACCCAAACTTATGGATTTGTTGGGTTTGCAACATCTTTATGTGAGGCTTTGCATGTCTTACTAAGCAAGCCATGTTAATTTTGAATGCATTCAGTGTTAAATCCAGCTCTTGTTCTCTGTATGTGTCTCATTCCACCATAAAAGGGATTCATGCTTTATAGTGTGTGTGCATGATAATTGACCTAAATTGTGTTTGAAGATTTATGGAGGGTGAAGAAATGAGAATTCTGAACTTGTTTGATTGTGTTTTTGTTTTTTTGAAAAATCACATTTATTTAGTTGAGTTTTTAAATGTGAAATGTTCAAAACTTAATTTTATGAAGAAGAAAAAATAAAAAGCACTTATTTTTTTTTATAGGATTTGGCAGCCCTCTATACACAGACTTTTCTCGTCTTCTAACCGTTAGGTATAGTAACATAAATCCGTTTAATATAGCAACCGAAATTGGTTATGTCAGCAAATTTTGACCTCTAAATTACACTTATTCCCAAATATTCCGTCATCTAACTGTTACAGATAGTAACTGAAATTGGTTATGTCAGCAAATTTTGACCCCTAAATTACTCTTATTCTTAAATATTCCACCTTATTCCTACAACCAAACGCTCCACCACCCGCCTATTCTTCTCAACTCTCTCTCTGCTCTGTTCCTTCGCTCCTCTTCACGCAACAGAAACAGAGCACCACCTATTCTCTTCTCCCTTCCAAAATCTCTCTCTCTCTATATATATATACATATATACGTACACACATATACAGACATAATAGACCCATCATCAACTTCATCAATTCATAGACAAACCCACTTTGATTAACAAACCCAATTCATAAAAGGGAAAACAGAATTGAATTCACACTCCTCTCACAGTGATTTCTCTCTTTATCAATCTTCCCAACACTCTCACTAGCCCTCCCTTGAAATTATGCACATTACCTGTTTGAAAAAATGAAAGCATGGAGAAATTAGAAGGGAAAACATAGGGGAATGATAAGGTGATAGATAGATAGTTGAGGAGCTGCACAAGGAAGAAGTAGCAACAACCTGGAGAAATTACTATATTATGTAATAATCATTGATTGAATTGAAAATTAGGGTTGTTTCTGGATTTGATTCAGGTAAACAGTTACGTGTCATGGGAGTAATACTACCACCCACCCTTATCATTCAAAATCATCATTTTATTATTCAAATTTATTCTATATATGCATATCGAGTAATATTACAAATCCATCTTTATTAATTCAAAAATTAATCTTTACTAGACAATCAATTATCTAAAAAATTTTTAGTGAATAAGTTTGGGTTAACAGAGTTTCCTATGAACCCTACACTGCATAAATTTAATTCCCACCAAACAATCATTCACTCTAAAAATTCTGGGAGATACATCTGGGTCAATAGAGTTTTCCTTATCATGGATATGGATAGTCTGTATATATGTATGTAGGGAAAGATTGGTACACACTCTCAAAAGGTGTGTATTATATGTACTTTATAACTATAGAAAAAAATGGAATAACTCTATAATTTTTGAGTCATAACTAAAAAAAAAAAGTCATAACTAAATATAAAAGAAATCATAATCAAATTTCTAAAAATAATGTCATAACTAAAGAAAAAAAATGACGTAGCTCATAGTGCATAGTATAGAATGTGTATAATAGAATTCTCCTATATATGTGCATTTTTTAAACCAATTGTTCTTTAAATTGCCTCGTCCTAAAATTTAAAAAATAAATAAATAATTGGAATTTGTTTGGTTGCATTTCAATTTTTTTCAAATATTTAAAATTTTTAACAAAAATTAATATTAGAAATATATTTAAAAAATTTATTTTTATAAAAAAATAATAAAAAAATCATATAATATAAGTTTTGGTAGTTAAATCAATCCTTGTGAATGCATATATTGTGCATTGAATTATGAATTTTTAAAAAATAATATGAACATAAAAGAAAGTAAAAGAGAAATATAAATTATTTTTTAAATTCTTTTTATTTCTAAAAACTTAAACTAAATTACACCAACATCTAAACATGTTATAAGGATTTCAAAAATTGCATTGAAGATTACAAAATGCGTTTCTTTGTACCTTTTAAAATGAGTTTAGCTTGTATGTAGTCCATTAACTGCGGTCTATTTTGAGAAGTAAGTTAAAAATTGACTTTTTAATTTTTTTTTAAAAAGTATAAAAAAATAAAAAAGTGATGTAAAAAAAAAAAAAAAAGTCAATTTTTGACCATGTTTTCAAAATAAGCCTGTATTGCATGATACAGTTTGATTTTGTGAGATTCATAACAAATTTTATTTTAATAATTTAAAGTTGATTGTTATTAAACAGGGTTATATAATTTTATTATAATTATTAACAAAAAAGTAAACAAATTATTTTAAAATGTATAATTACTATCAAACTGTTTTTAAAAATATAACAAAATCATGGGTACATGAATAGAAATCAGTCCCTCAAAACTGATCGGATGACTGCACAAACAACTTCCTTTGTTAAAATCATGGTTGCAGGCTTGCAGAGGGGATCACAAAAAATACCATTGAGGACACAGGTCATTCTATATGGGTGAAAACTGTATTGCGCCGAGGCTGAGGTGGCGCGTGTGTACTCTCTGCTTCCCATTAGTAGTAAGCAGAGCAAAGCAAAGCAGGGTTTAAGCAACCAGAATGCATAGCAGCAATGTGTGGTTTCATTAAAGAACCAGGTTAGGAGGTATGTGCTCTCTCTCTGTTTCCTATTGCGAGTTCATGTTTAAACTAGGAGATTCTTGAAACTTTCATTGTTTCATTTGCATATTGGGATTGCTTTAATTGATTTTTTTGGGTTTTAAGATATAGAAATCAATGCAATATTTGATTCCAAATCAAGAAAAGTTATTTGAGAATGCTAACTTCTTGTTTGCCTACATTTTGGTAGTAGTTATGTGGGTTTTTGAAAATTTGGCAAAATTAAGGGTATAGGGTTTTGCTTTAGAAGCATAATGAGGATGCAATGCGCTTTAACTTTGTCAATTATGTAAACATTTATGATGGGTTTTAAATTTAGAGACACCTTGTTGTGATGGATGATGATCCTCCTGAATCGATTAGAGGTTTACTGATTGCTAATTTAATAGGTGTTAGCCCTTGCCTGATGTTCTTGTTTTGAACATTGCTTTTCATTTCCTTCGATTCTTTAAAAGAAAAAATGACATCGGTCTAAGAACACTAGACATTGTCGAGAACTCATTCAATCGATAGGTATAATAGAGTTATAATTGAGGGCTGGGGATGGTAGGTTTTGTGATGCCAGACATGGTAATTTAGATGTTGAAAATGTCAATGTAAGAATGCTAAGAAAATGGAAGGTATAAATTCTATAATTGGGATTAAAAAAGTTTAGTAACTGGGGGCAGAAACAGAATAGTTGCTAAAAGCACTAAGATGGTTCATTTAATGGTAGTGAGTTTGGTGACAGGAAGCTATGAAGATGCTTTGATTGAAATGCTTGATTCATTGAAAGAAGAAATATTGAAAACTTTGTTGTAATACAAGGAGTGAAGGTGAATTTTTAGACAGAATTAGAAATTTGACTATGCCAAAATCAATGACGCTGCACTTTGATGCCGTGCAATGCACGATCTATTGCTACAACTAACACAGCTTGAATGCACACGGCCACAATATGCGATGCATTAAATTTAAATCTGTGTACAATTAAGGATATAGCTTGTGTTATAGTTTGAAAAATATCGGTTCTCATTTTTAGTGATCTTCCAAAATATTAACATAGCTCAGAAATAAATTTTGTTACTTATATATGGTATATAATTACTTGTGTCATGAATTAAAAAAAATATATATACATATATATAATTACTTGTGCAATTACATTGTGCTGCAAATACATCAAAGCATCCTATAAAATATTATTATATTTATTAGATTGTAAGTTTTAAAATTATCCAATATTCTGACACAATTGCATGTACCAAATTACAATTCACAATATTCCTACGTTGACATGTGTCTTCCTCTGCAGGCGAGCAGTGGTTCTGGCTGAACTGGTATTGTTAGTAGCACCACCAAAGCACCCATGTTTACATCACCACTGACAGAACAGGTTCCCATAGACAAAGACATGTGATGCGACACAAACACGCTAACAAAACACATTTTTTAAGGTTTAAAGGAGGATGGATTAATAAGTATAAATTAATATTGTTTTTTTGTATCATTAGATCCAAAGTGACTTTGTTCAAACTTTGTAATGTATTTCATATATGTGTAAGCAATTGATATGTGTGTCTCCCAACTACCCAAAGCATATCCAAGTCTGAATTTTAATGTTAATTTTATTTTTTAATAATAAGAGAACATGTTGTGCATGTGTCCGTTATGTTTATGAAGTGTCCTACAAATTAGTAAATTAATGGTAGCTTGAAGGGATTCGTAGGAGGTAAATTAATTGTTTGGGAGTTTTATAGTCAAAATGGGATAACGAAAGTAAGAATTTGTTACAACATATACGTAGTTAAATGGGGGTGTACAATAGAGTTAAGTTCTTTTGATGGTAGCTTTAACGCTTGTAGACATCGTAATTCGGTTGTCAAAAATGTCAAATCAATGAATGTTCAATGTAAGGAATTTAGGGTATATGTTGCTTTTGCTTGGTAAGAGAAAGAAATGTATGGATTTTATGATCAAACCTAAGGAGTTGGCAATTTAAGGCAACATATTTACAATAGAACCATTAAGATGACACATTTGATGGTCGTAAACGAAACAAGATGCTGCAATTTTTTCTAGGTTGATAAAGGTATTATAGAGGAGTTAAGAGACGGAGACGTCAATTTAAATTTTGATTTCTTTGGATTCTATAATCAAATCTAAGGAGTTGAAATTGGTAGTATCGATAGATTTGTTGCTACAGGCACTAAAGTGGCACATTTGATGACCACAGTGGAAAAGTAAGTTGTGATTTCTTTCGAGGATGATCAAAAGAAATGGAGAAGCAAAAGGCACATGGCAATATGGATTTTGTTTTTTTTTTTTATTGTACATTGGATGAAGGCGTCGCACTTGAAATGCTTGATGGATTGAAAGAAAAAAAATAGAAAGATTTTGGGCATGGTTATGAGGTGGGAGATATGGTTTGGGAAAAAATCGAGTCACATTTGTAATGGCTAAGGAAAATATTTGATGAAACTTTTGCTTCTAGAAGCACTAAGATGGCACATTTGATGTCCATGATGGAATAGGAATAAATGATTCTTTCAAGGGTGATAAAGGGAAATGGAGAAGTAATAGGCATGTGACAATTTGGTTTTTGATATTTTAGATTCTACATTGGATGAAGGCACTGCACTCGAAATGGTTGATGCATTGATAAAAGAAAAATTGATAGATTTGGGATATGGACATGTGGTGGATATGATTCCATCAGTTTGTAACACAAAGGAAGAGGATCACGTGTAGGTTACATTTTATGATGATAGCACCTATGAATGGTTTGAACGAATTAGACTAAATTCTTTTGATCTTCACTATACAAAGAAATCGATGCAAACAAACAATCAGACCTTTATAACTGCTGTTGGGGAGGCTAAGGTTGGGGTGAAGTGGAGAGCTACATTTGGCTTGACTTCTTGCTGGAACCTTAATAAAATTTTCCCTACAAGTGTTCAAGGGTTCTTTGAAGAGAATGTGCATGCGCTTGAAGCTGGTGGTGTATTTAGTGATGCAAATAGGAAGGACTAGAGATGGTTTGCAAAAGCTTTTTGTGATAAATGCTGAGAAGGTGAATTATTAGATAAAAATTTGACTATGCAAAAATTAGTGATGTTGCACATTTGATGCACGTTCCATGTTCACTATATTGGTAGTTTTTGCCACTAGTATTGCAACTAACATAGTATGAATGCACCGAACACATTCACAATTATAATGCATAGTTACCTCTTAGAAAGTATCACTTGTATCTTAGTCATCGAATGCTTAGAACTTAGTTAATATTTTATTTACATATTGAAATTACTTCTATGACTTTTTAGGAATATAAATTAATTCAGTTTTTGACTCCGAAGCAAGAATGCACATTGAAAAATGCTACATCTTGTTTTGTTCGCATTTTGGTAGCAGTTGTCTTGTTTTTACAATTTGCAGTAAATGCAGAAAACTACTCTAAAAGATGATAACTAAATAAAGCTTCTAGCTTTTGCTTATATTTTAATCTTATTATATATTCATGAGATAATGAGTATGCAATACATTGAACTCGACCTTTGTCACTAGGTGATGAAATGGTGTCTATCAACAACTCGACATGTCGGATTCAAGTCGGAGGGAAAGCAAGTTCTAAGTTAGAGAAAATGCTGCCTAGCATTTACAAAACCAGTGGCTCCATTATTGGCAATTATCTGAATTCCGTATCATTTTCGCATACAACCATCAAGGACAATGTTGCGAACATTCATCAGGTAATACCCCCAGCTTTGCAACCTTAGCTTTATGTTCCTTCCCAAATCTCGGCTATGCATGAGAATCACTGTGTTGGTCACATTGTCATTGCCATCAACATGGAATATCCCCAAGGCGGGGCAATGAGCAGCAAGAGCTATCGAATGCTAGTGCCGACCAACAAAGATCGACATTTCTCAGCAGATGTTATACCTTTTGAAGAAGTGTAGTGAGATTGTAGCCGATTTGAAGAGTTCGTCCGGATAAGTGGCTTGCCATTTCGGATGGAGTTATTTACTAAACTCATGCCATTTTAAAACAAATTTCCCAAATACAAACTTTTTTTGAACTTATTTTCCAAACCTAAGTTGTTTTTAAGTCACGTCAAGTTGTGTTTTTGATTCTACATTGTTTGAGGTGATTGAAGAGCTGTGCTTGGTTTGACTTTTTGTTGCTGGAACCTTAACAAATTTTTCCCTACTAATGTTCGTTGAAGTGGATGTGAGTGGGCTTGAACTTGGCAGTGTGTATTTAGTGAAGCAGAATGAAAGGGATAGATATGGTTTCCAAAAATTTTTTGATAAGAGGAATTTGACTGTGCAAAAATTAGTGATGTTGCACATTCGATACACGGGCCATGCACGCTTTATTGCTATGTGCTACAACTAGTATTGCAACTAACATAGCATGTATGCACTCAACACATTCACAATTGTAATGCATAGTTACGTCTAAGATTGAATGAAGGCAGAGAGAGAGGGAGACGTCAATTTGGATTTTGATTTTTGGATTCTACATTGGACGAAGGTGTCGTGTGTTATGCATTGAAAGAAGGAATGTGTAGTGTAAGAAATTTAGGAAATTGTTTAGCGTAAGAAATTGTTCAATGTAAAATAATATGTGGTAAGAAACTGTTCAACGTAAAAGTACATGGTTATTTGGCTATCAAAAATGTGAAATTAATGAATTGTTGTGTGATAAATTTAGGATCTGTGATGATATTAATTCCAGAGGAATTGGTAAGAAAAAAGAAGGTATAGATTCTACAATCAAATCCAAGGAATTGGCAATTGGGGGCACCAATAGATTTGCTCCTAGAAGCACTAAGATGACAAATTTGATGGCCGTGACGGAATTGGAAGAAATGATTCCTTCAAGGGTGATAAAGGGAAATGGAGAAGTAAGAGGCATGTGGCAATTTGGATTTTGATATTTTGGATTCTACATTGGATGAAGGCACTGCACTCGAAATGCTTGATGCATTGATAAAAGAAAAATTGATAAATTTGGGATATGGATATGAGGTGGATATGATTGCATCATTTGGTAACCTGAGAGGAAGAGGGTCATGTGTTGGTTACATTTTATGGTGATAGCACCTATGAATGGTTTGAGCGAATTAGACTCAATTCTTTTGACCTTCACTATTGAAGAAATCAAAGCAAACTAACACGGACATTTTTAATTCTTTGTTGGGGAGGTTGATGTTGAGGTGAAGTGGAGAGCTACATTTGGCTTGACTTGTTGCTGGAACCTTAATAAATTTTTCCCTACAAGTGTTCGAGGGTTCTTTGAAGAGGATGTGTGTGGGCTTGAAGCTGGTGGTGTGTATTTATTTAAGCAAATCGAAAGGGCTAGAGATTGTTTCCAAAACCTTTTTGTGATACATGACGAGAGGGTGAATTATTAGATAGAAATTTGACTATGCAAAAATTAGTGATGTTGCACATTTGATGCACGTGCCATGTTCACTATATTGGTATTTTCTCTTGCAACTATGATAGCATGAATGAACATGACACATTCACAATTATAATGCATAGTTACGTTTCACATTGGATGAAAGTCAATGATTGTGATGGCAATTTGGATTTTGTTGTTTTGGATTCTATATTGGATGAAGGCCCCATGCTTGAAATGCTTGATGCATTGAAAGAAAGAAAATTGTTTAGTGTAAGAAATTTAGGAAATTGTTCAATGTAAAAGTGTATATGGTAATTCGGCTATCAAAAATTTCAAATCAATGAATTGTTGTTGTAAAAAATGTTAGGATATGTGATGATATTAATTCCATAGGAATTGGTAAAAAAAGGAAGGTATGAATTCTATAATCAAATCTAAGGAGTTGGCAATTGTGGGCATCAATAGATTTGCTGCAATAAGCACTAAGATGGCGTATTTGATGGCCGTGACAGAAAACGAAGTTGTGATTTCTTCAGTGGTGATCAAGGGAAATGGAGATGTAGGAGACATGTGGCAATTTGGATTTCAATTTTTTTTATTCTACATTGTTTGAGGTGATTGAAGGGCTGCACTGGGCTTGACTTCTTGTTGCTGGAACCTTGAGAAATTTCACCCTCCTAACGTTCATTGAAGTGGATGTGAGTGGGCTTGAACCTGGAGGTGTATATTCAATGAAGCAGATCGAAAGGGATAGATATGGTTTCCAAAAACTTTTTGAGATACAACAGGAATTTAACTCTGCAAAAATTAGTGACGTTGCACATTTGATACATGTGCCATGAACGCTTTATTTCTATTTGCTACAACTAGTATTGCAACTAAAATAGCATGAATGCGCTCAACACATTCACAATTATAATGCATAGTTGCCTCTAAGATTGGATGAAGGTAGAGAGAGAGAGAGAGGGAGATGTCAATTTGGATTTTGATTTTTTGGATTCTACATTGGATGAAGGCTCCATGCTTGATGCATTGAAAGAAGGAAATTGTTTAGTGTAAGAAATTTAGGAAATTTTTTAGCGTAAGAAATTGTTCAATGTAAAATAGTACGTGGTAAGAAATTGGTTAACGTAAAATTGTACATCTTTATTCGGCTATAAAAAATGTCAAATTAATGAATTGTAGTGTAATAAATTTAGGATCTGTGATGATATTAATTCCTACGGAATTAGTAGAAGCACTAAGATGGCACCTTTGATGGCCATGATGGAATAGGAAGAAATGATTCCTTCAAGGGTGATAAAGGGAAATGGAGAAATAAGAGGCATGTGGCAATTTGGTTTTTGATATTTTAGATTCTACATTGGATGAAGGCACCGCACCCAAATGCTTGATGCATTGATAAAAGAAAAATTGATAGATTTGGGATATGGACATGAGCTGGATATGATTCCATCAGTTTGTAACACAAAGGAAGAGGGTCATGTGTTGGTTACATTTTATGGTGATAGCACCTATGAATGGTTTGAACGAATTAGACTCAATTCTTTTGATCTTCACTATACAAAGAAATTGATGTAGACTAACAATTTGACCTTTATAACTGCTGTTGGGGAGGCTAAGGTTAAGGTGAAGTGGAGAGCTACATTTGGCTTGACTTTGCTGGAACCTTAATAAATTTTGCCCTACAAGTGTTCAAGGGTTCTTTGAAGAGGATGTGCATGGGGTTGAAGCTAGTGTGTATTTAGTGAAGCAAGTCGAAAGGGCTAGAGATGGTTTCCAAAAACTTTTTGTGATACATAGCGAGAGGGTGAATTATTAGATAGAAATTTGACTATGCAAAAATTAGTGATGTTGCACATTTGATACACGTGTCATGTTCACTATATTGGTATTTTCTACCACTAGTATTGCAACTAACGTAGTATGGATGCACCTAACACATTCACAATTATAATGCATAGTTACCTCTCACAAAGTATCACTTTTATCTTAGTCACCAAATGCTTAGAACTTTATTAATATTTTATTTACATAATGAAATTACTTCTATGGCTTTTCAGGAATATAAATTAATTCAATATTTGACTCCGAAGCAATAATGCACATTGAAAGATGCTACATCTTGTATTGTTGACATTTTAGTAGCGGTTGTCTTGTTTTTACGTTGCATTAAATGCAGAAAACTATTGTGAAAGATGATAACTAAATAAATCTTCTTTTTGCTTATATATTAATCTTATGACATATTCATGAGATAACAAGTATGCAATACATTGAACTCAACCTTTATGCCTATGTGACATCTATGTTTGGGTTCTTAGCAGATACACATGCCTATCAAGTATATTATGATATGGCTTAAAGGGCTTCATATGTGGTGAATTTGGTGGTTAGAGGAATTGTGAATGAAATTGGGGTTTGAGGCAACTACGAATTATTCGGAACTCTATTAAATTAAACAGACATATAGAAGTGGAGTTGAAGTTGGTGCTTCGGTTGGTAGGTTTTGTTAGAATAATATATTATGATTTGAGTTATTATTTTGTAATTATTTTATGCCTTAGGATTTCCTTGTAATTATTAATCTTCATTAATATAAATAAGGGATAATATCCTAATCATTTCCTAATATTGTATTCTCTAAAACTAACATGGTATCAGAGCCTAATCGTAAACCCTAATTTCCTCTACCCATACAGTACCCACCAAAGCTACCAAACCCCGCCGGAGCCAACCCAGCCGAATCACGGTCGGATCATCGTAGTTGGCTTCGTTGTCCACATTTGTGTCAAGCCCGAGGGGTTCACCTGGTGTGATAAACGTGGACCACTGAATCACCCTTTCTCTTCGTCGTTGGTACGTGTTAGCTTGTCGACCTTTGGATGGCCCTGCCAGCTCTCCGACCTTCGTTGACTTGCCATTGCCCCTTCCGCCACTACCTCGCCTCTCCCCTTGTTCTTACCCCTGGTATTCTGTCATCTTTCTCGTCTATCTGTCTGCCTCTCTCTTGAGTTTTGTCTGCTTATATAACCCACGTCTGTGTTTCTATAACCCCAGTCACTTTATATAACCCTCATCTCTGTTTGGTTTCATTATTTTTGTTTAAAGTCTTAAAAAAAAAAAAAAAAAAAAGAAGAAGAAAGAAAAAAGTATGAATTGTTAATTCTTTACTGTCATAGTAATTGTTTGCTTTTTCCCTTCCACCACCACCTTCTGAGTTTGTGATTGGCACTAGTTTTGTTACGGGTTCATGGTACAAGATCTATGGCAGATTCTACCAAGTGTGTCTACTACTTCTCGACACCTTGGAGTGAGAGTTTCCTTATACCTACTACTATGATGATGACCCTAGTCTTAAAATCACCACCTCTCTATTTAATGGTCAAAACTATCTCGTGGTGCAGAGTTTGATTATGTTTTTGAAGAGCAGAGGAAGATGGGGTATGTGGATGGCGGGATCTGAGCACCAGCTCAATGACCGGGTTATGACCAATGGGAGATTACCAACTCTTTGATTATGGATTGGCTTATTCATTCGATGGTACCAGACATTGGTGAGGGCTACTGGTCTATGGAGACTGCCCAAGATGTTTGGGATACTGTGGCTACCACCTATTCCCGCAAAGGGAAATTTTCACAGGCATTTGAGTTATGGCGTCGACTATCAGGAGACCTTTGCACCCGTGGCTAAGATGAATTCAGTCAGAGTACTTCTCTCGTTAGTAGCTAATCTAGATTGGCCACTTCATCAGTTTGATGTAAAGAATGCTTTTCTCTATAGTGACCTCGAAGAAGAGGTATATATGGACATTCCTCCGGGTTTTGAGGATCATCAGACAAAAGGCTGAGTATGTAGGCTTCGAAAGTCATTACATGGTCTCAAATAGTCTCTGAGAGCTTAGTTTGGGAGATTCACTTAGGTTATGTTTAAATATGGCTTTAAACAGATTCAGGCAGGTCACACCTTGTTTGTGAAATATTCCTTACTTGGTAAGACTACAACACTCATTGTTTATGTAGACGACATAGTTCTTATGGGCGATGATAGTGAGGAAATTCCTCTGCTGAAAAAATATTTAGCCAGTGAATTTGAAATCAAAGACTAGGGGAGCTTGAAGTATTTTCTGGGAATTGAAGTTGCTCGCTCCAAGGATGGGATATTTATCTCATAAAGGAAGTATGTGCTTGATCTGTTGAAGGAAACTGGGATGCTTGGCTGCAAGGCCTGTGACACTCCACTGGAACCCAATCAGAAACTGGGGGATGATGAAGGAGGAGTAGCTATTGACAGGGAGAGCTATTAGTGATTAGTGGGTAAACTCATTTACCTATCTCACTCTCGTCTTGATATTGCTGTTGCTATCAGTGTGGTTAGCCAGTGCATGCTCCTCATCAGATTCACTTCGAGGCTATCATGAGAATTTTAAGGTACTTGAAGTCTGCTCCTGGTAAGGGTCTTTATTTTTCAAAGTATGATCATCTTCGTGTGGAAGCTTATACCGATTCTGATTGGGTTGGATCAGTGATTGATAGAAGATCGACTTCAGGGTATTGCACCTTTGTTGGAGGCAACCTAGTTACTTGGAGAAGTAAGAAACAGAATGTAGTTGCCAGGTCAAGTGCAGAAGCTGAGTTTAGAGCTATGGCACAAGGGGTATGTGAGCTCTTATGGATCATGTTATTGTTGAGTGATCTAGGCATTGATTAGACGGACTCCAAGCGGTTATACTATGATAATAAAGCCGCTATTAACATCGCTCACAATCCGGTTCAACATGACAGGACAAAGCATGTTGAGATTTATTGTCACTTCATTAAGGAGAAACTCACTAGTGGCACAATATGTACTTCCTTTGTATTGTTTTTGCTATTTTTTGGGCTATATGGTTGGAGAGAAATGCTAGAATCTTTGATGATAAGGAAGCAAGTGTAGAGGCTTTGTGGGATAGGGTGAATTTTTTGGCGTCTTTTTGGGCATTTGTATCCCCTCCTTTTAAAGGAGTTCCCTTGTTTTTGATCTCTAGGGATTGGGCCGGTGTTTGTCGTCCCTAGGGCTTTGAATTTTTTGTTTTTGTTTTACTCTTGTTCTTTCTTTCCTTGTATGAGGACTTTTTGTCCTTTTTCTCTTTTTATTTTTAATAAAATTTTGTTGTTGCTCTTTCAAAAGAAAAAAAAATATGTACTCCCTTTGTGTAGTCTGGTGAACAACTCGCTGACATCCTCACCTAGGGAGTTGGGAGTAAGCCATTTCATGACATCTTAGGCAAGCTGGGCATGAGATATATCTTCGCATCAACTTGAGGGGGAGTGTTAGAATAATATATAATGATTTGGGTTATTATTTTGTAATTATTTTATGCCTTAGGGCTTCCTTGTAATTATTAATCTTCATTAATATAAATAGAGGATGATATCCTAATCATTCCCTAATATTGTATTCTCTAAAAATAACAATGCTGGGAGACATGTAATTCAGTTGTCAAAAAATGTTAAGTCTTTGGTTGGTCTAAGAAATTTAGGGTTTGTGATAAAATTAATTCTATGAGGTTTCATAAAATAGTATGGAAACAGGGAATTATTGTAAAAACCACAGGTTTGCAATAGGGAATGGGACACTAAATCACTAGGATTGTATATTTGATGTAGGTGAGAGAACTGGAGGCTGTGAATTTAAGGGTGATAAGGAGATAGAGGAGTGAGAAAGGGAAAGTCAAAAAACAAAATTTCTCGATTTTTTTAGATTCCATGTCCAATGAAAGTACTAAAATTGAGTGCTTGATGCATTGAAAGATGGAAAATGTAAAACTTCTGCGATGTGGAAAAGAGAGTAATTTATTAGACAAGAATTTCGACTTTGAATAATCAATGAGTTTTGCGCATATAGCAAAATTGATACTTGCTGCATTTTACAAAGAAACATTATGCCTCATGTGTAACGTGTTAATAAAATTTTTTTTTTTTTTTTGGGAACTTTTGTGCCTTGTGCATAATAAATATATATTTTAATTCATTTATAATTGTGAAATTGTATGCAGGTACAATGTGTCAGTCAAACACCTTCCGTTTTTCCACGACAAAAATAACCCTCCATCGTGTCGCATCACAAAAAAGCACACATCAGAGAGCACAATATGTGATGCATTAAATAGAAAATTAACAATGTATAATTAAGGATATAGCTTGTGTTGTGTTTAAAAAAATATCAATTGACTCAATTTTAGTGATCTTACCTTAACATTCCAAAATATTAACATTGCTCAAAAAGTAAATTTTTGCTTATATATGGTATGTATGTATATATTGGCTTTTGCAATTATATTATGCTGCAAATACATCATATAGCATCCTATGCAATATTGTGGCACAAGTGCATGTAACAAATTATAGCTCACAAAATTTCCATGTTGACACGTGTCTTCCTCTGAGTACTGATTACAGTGGAGCTGGTATTGTTAGTAACCACAATTGGACCCCTGTCCACATTAACACTGAAAGATCATACTCCCAATTTTTCCCCTTTCCCTCCTGCTCTCGCTATATGCTTAGATATAGATAGATACTGTAGGGTTTAAACGAGATGTTATGTATAGCAGACAATGTGTATGATGTCCTTAGATGATCTGCTTAAAAGGTATGTGTTTTCTGGTTTCGATACATGTTCATGCCCTTGGTACATTTAATATCCAAACTTATAAAACTTAATTAATGTTTTGTGTATACAGTAGGATAAAATCAATTCAATGTTTGATTTGAAAGCAAGAAAGTAATTTTCAAAATGGTAATGTATTATTTAATTTTGATTTTGGTAGCGGTTTTGATTTAATTGTTTGCTCGGAAAACAGGAAAAATTGTTTTAAGGCTCTAGGGTTTTGCTGAACCTTCTGTATTCATGATTCAATTCATATTCAATACATTAAAGCTCTAGGGATTTGAGAGCAAGCGAGCAAAGTCAAGAAAGTTGGCCTGCCAGAACAAGGGAAGAAACTAGGAATTGTTCAGGCGAGAGAAATCAAGATATTCAATACACTAAAGATCTAAGGAATTTTGTAGAGAAAATGGGATCCGGGGAAACAAGGAATTCTTCAGAACATAGTTCGATGGACATGTACAGCAGACTTAAGCCCTCCTTAGGCGATCTAAAAGGTATGTGTTTTCTGGTTTTGATACATGGTTATGCCCTTGATACATTTTATCTCCAAACTTATAGATATACACTGGGATTAATTCTATGGCTTTTAAAGTAAAACCAATTCGATGTTTGATTTGAAATCAAGAATGTACTTTTCAAAATGGTTAGGTATTATTTGATTTTGATTTTGGTAGCAGCTGTTTTGATTTAATTGTTTGCTCGGAAACAGGAAAAATTGCTTTTAAGGCTCTACGGTTTTGCTGAATCTTCTGTATTCATGATTCAATTCGTATTCAATACATTAAAGCTCTAGGGATTTGAGAGCAAGCGAGAGAAGTCAAGAAATTTGACCTGCCAGAACAAAGGAAGAAATTAGGAATTCTTCAGGTGAGAGAAATCGTGATATTCATTACACTAAAGATCTAAGGCATTCAGTAGAGAAAATGGGGTCTGAGGAAACAAGGAATTCTTCAGAACACAGTTCAATGGACATGTACAGCAGACTTCAGCTTAGGGCTTCCAATAGTAATTCAGCTTCCAAAAATGTCAAATCAATGAATGAGCAGTGTAAGAAATCTAGGGTCCGTGATGGTAAGAAGGAAGGTGTAGATTATAGAAGCAAATCTAAGGAACTGGCAATTGGGGGCACCGATAGATTTGCTCCTAGAAGCACTAAGATGGCCCATTTGATGGGCGTGTTGGAAAAGGAAGATGTGATTTCTTCAAGGGTGACCAAGGGAAATGGAAAAGCAAGAGACACACATGGCAGTTTGGAATCTACATTGAATGAGGCACTGCAGTCGAAATGTTTGATGCATTAAAAGATTCACGATATGACGTTGGCGATATGGTATGGGTGAAGGTCAAATCTCATCCATGGTGGCCAGGGCAAATATTTGATGAAGCTTTAGCTTCTCCATCAATCTGTCGTGCGGAGAAAGAGGGTCAAGTTTTGGTTGCATTTTATGGTGATGGCACCTATGGTTGGTTGGAACCAGGTAGACTCATTCCTTTTGATTTTCACTATACAGAGAAATCAAAGCAGACTAACACTCCAGAATTTTTAACTGCTGTTGAGGAGGCTGTGGCTGAGGTGAAGCGGAGAGCTGCACTTGGCTTGACTTGTCGTTGCCAGAAGCCTAACATATTTCGCCCTAAAAGTGTTGAAGGGTTCTTTGAAGTGGATGTGAGTGGCTTTCAACCTGGTGGTCTGTATTCAAAGAAGCAGATCGAAAGAGCTAGAGATGCTTTCCAGCCATCCAAGACACTTTCTTTCGTGAAACAATTGGCATTGATGCCTCAGGATGATGTGCAAAGAAATGTTGAATGGACGAATAATGTAGCTTTAGTTCTTGCTTATCGGAGGGCAGTGTTTGAGGAGTTCGATGAGACCTATGCTCAGGCATTCGGGGTACAACCAGTACGCCCTGGCGTTTCAGTGGTGGGTTTACATAACCCAGAAAAAGCACCACTGCAAGGTATGTATTGATTTGGATATGCATGTTTTCTCTATTTTCTTTTAAACATTGCTTGGGAATATGTTTGAAATCAATTTGTACAGGAGGGCAGGAATGTTTTGCAAGATGCAATTTATGTAACAGATTGTGGGTGAACAGAATTTCATCTTTCAATCAACGCTGAGGAGCATTTGCATTACTGAACCTGAAATTTCATGCTGGGTTTGTGATATTAAGGGATTGAACATTTTCATCCACATTATCGCGCTATGTTGTTGAAACAGTGTAGCTTTTTTACTTATAAGAATTCAGTATCATTATTATTGTGATTGAATGATTGATAATTTTCTCTTGGCCTGCCCAAGCTGGGGTTAGCAAGAGTTAATACATCTATTCCATATGCAGTCTTCATTCTCTGTCATACCTTAAAATACCCTAAACAGTGACAGTTATCTGAACTACATTTAGTGGCTGTTTTACAAGCTGCAATCTCTAGACTTATGCTTCAATGTACCGCTAGCATATTTACTTTGTACTTGTTAGATAGCATAGTTTTAAGGAAGAAGGAGAGTGTCATTTTCAAACATGGAAGCATGGGCTAATTCATTGAATTTTGCTTATGTTTGTAGCATCTTATTGCATAGGATGTGTCTGGGACATCCCAATCTCTGAACTTCTAATGCAAACAGATTAGTGATCGCAGCTTGTAATAGTTTGCATAGATGGTTACATTCTTTAGGATTATTGGTCTTTTTGTATTAGCCATGATTGAAATCCAGAAAATTTGAATAATCACTGTGGCATTTAAATTGATCATATTACGGAAAATGGCCATATCGGACTTTTGTACCCAACCAAAATAGCAGGGACTAAAATGTTTTGTAATGGCTCATCTTCAAATCTTGTGCATATACTTGCCTAGAATTTTGTTGGTTTTTGATTGAACAACACTTCACAGTGTAGCCTTTTACTTCTCTCACTTACAGTGCTTTTTTGTTGTTTACAGCTCCATTGAGTGGTCAACCAATGATCAGTGAAAGCCTAGGGAAACGCAAGGCCTTTGAAGATAGGGTAAAAGTCAAGAACCAACAAAAGAGAAAAAAATCTCTTTCCAGACAGAGCAATGATCAGAAAACTTCAGAAGTGCCAAAATTTGGCAGGGCCGGTATTTGTATCTCAGAAAATAGAGTTCCACCAGTTTCTATGAAGCCTAAGTTTTTGGGAAATCAGGATACAGATGGGAATGTCAGAAAAGGAAAAGAAGTTATTACTACAGATAAGCATCCAATACTTGCGCAACGTGAAGGACCAACTGGTTTATTTGTTGAGAAAGTGAAGGACCAACCTTCTGCTCTAAAACCATTGAAAAAGCCGTTCAGACTGGATGATCCAGCAAAGGCTGGCAGCAAAAGCCAATCCTCTCGAAAACAGGAAGAGAAGTCCATGAAGAGACCAAAAAAATACAGGAAGCTAAGTTCATTGGCTGCAGAAAAGAAGGAAGGGAGCGAGAAGCATTTGGAAATAGAAGGAGATGAAAAATGGTGGGTTCATCAGTGTAAACAAAGCCAGAAATACTTGAGGGCCTCCTGACCCAGGAATGTTGAAGATGAAGTTCCCACTTCATGCAAAACTGCCATCAGTGCCAGAACTAAAAGCGAAATTCGTACGCTTTGGAAATCTTTACGAGTCAGCCACTCGCGTGTTTCATAATTCATCTACTGCCAAGGTTGTTTTTAAGAACAAGTCTAGTGCTGAGGCAGCATATAATCACGCAGTCCTCAACAGAACTTTCCTTGGCAACATCAAGGTAAATTACTGCTTGCAAGTTTTAAATGTTTCAGCCCCAGAGTTGCCTGAATCAGGTGAGTCAAGCAAGCGGCTTGTGGAAGGATCTCTTGAACCAAAGTCTACAGCAATTCAGCAGTTGCCTCTGCACCCAAGTGTCCCCCTAAAGTCGATTCTGAAGAAGTCGCCAGGTGATGAAATGGTGTCTATCAACAGTGTTAAGACTGCAACACGACATGTCAGATTCAAGTTGGAGGGGAATGCAAGTTCTGGGGAAGATAAAATGCTGCCAAGCATTAACAAAATCAGTGGCTCCATTATTGGCAATTATCTGAATCCTATTTCATCTTCAAGACAACCATCAAGGACAATCTTGCGCACTCTCATCTGGTAATGCCCCCAACTTTGCCGCCTCAGCTTTCTCTCCCTTCTCAAATCCCGGCTATGCATGAGAATCGCAGTGTTGGTCACATTGTCGATGACATCAACATGGAATATCCCCAAGGCGAGGCAACGAGCAGCAAGAGCTATCAGAATGCCAGTGCCCCGACCAACTGCATTGACATTTCTCAGCAGATGTTGTACCTTTTGAAGAAGTGCAGTGAGATTGTAGCCGATTTGAAGAGTTCGTCCGGATAAGTGGCATGCCATGATTTTCGGATGGAGTTATTTACTAAACTCATGCCATTTTAAAACAAATTTCCCAAATACAAGCTGTTTTTGGATATATTTTCCAAACCTATGTTGTTTTTAAGTCGTGTCAAGTTTTGTTTTGAAAACAGGAATTTAAAGAACAATCTGGGTCTTAGAAATAAATTCAAAACAATTTGCATTTGGAAATCTATTCAAAATTACAAGGGTTTGGTAAAAACTCGTTCAAATGAGTGTCAGGACAACTTAAACCATTATGATTGACTATCTTGGCGTATGCCAGTGGTTTCTCCTGTTGGTGCTGTTTTCATTCCCTTCTTCTGCATACAAATGTGAGGCTTGATTGGGTATGGATAGTGGTTATATTTCTTTGTTGCTTTTTTAGAGAAAGTCATAAACTTATGGTGTGTTTGTTTTTTCAAAAAAGAAAGGAGCTTATGGTATGGAGCTTTGAGAACATGTGTTTTGAACATAGTATCTGTCTTCAGTTTTTACTTTGAGCTTTTGTTTTCCTTGGAAATGAGCGGATCACAAGAAATGAGTGGATCACAAGAAACCACACCATTATGTATTGAAAATTCTGTACAAAAATTCTGAAAAGTTTAAAGGGATTCATATGAAACATTTGCTCTTATCCTTCTCCCTTTGAACTTTGGCCATTGTATTCTGAAAAATACTGTGAAAATAAAATATGTAGATAAAATTTATTTTGGGTGTGGTCTACATTATATCAAATTTGAATTTAGTTGTTGGAGATTTTAGTTGATACATATTGATGAGTATTTGTATCACATATATGCTTGAGCCATTTCATGTTTATGTGATTGAGGTGTAACTAACCATGCACCCAAACTCATGGATTTGTTTGGCTTGCAACATCTTTATGTGAGGCTTTGCATGTCTTACTAAGCAAGCCATGTTGTTAATTTTGAATGCATTCAGTGTTGAATCCAGCTCTTGTTCTCTGTATGTATGTGTTTCATTCCACCATTAAAGGGATTCATGCTTTATAGTGTGTGTGCATGATAATTGACTTAAATTGTGTTTGAAGATTTATGGAAGGTGAAGAAATGAGAATTCTGAACTTGTTTGATTGTGTTTTTGTTTTTTTAGTTTTTTGAAAAACCACATTTATTTAGTTGAGTTTTTAAATGTGTAAACTGAAAACATTCAAAACTTAAGAAGAAAAAATAAAAAGCACTTACTATTTTTATAGGATTTAGCAGCCCTCTATACACAGATTTTTCTCGTCATCTAAACGTTAGGTATAGTAACTGAAATCCGTTTAATATAGCAACTGAAATTGGTTATGTCAGCAAATTTTGACCTCTAAATTACACTTATTCCTATATATTCCGTCATCTAACTGTTACAGATAGTAACTGAAATTGGTTATGCCAGCAAATTTTGACCCCCAAAATTACTCTTATTCTTAAATATTCCACCTTATTCCTACAACCAAACGCTCCACCACCCGCCTATTCTTCTCAACTCTCTCTTTGATCTGTTCCTTCACTCCTCTTCACGCAATAGAAACAGAGCACCACCTATTCTCTTCTCCCTTCCAAAATCTCTCTCTCTTTCTCTCTATATATATATACACACATACACACATATGCAGACATAATAGACCCATCATCAACTTCATTAATTCATAGACAAACCCACTTTGATTAACAAACCAATGACAAACCCAATTCAAAAAAGGAAAAACAGAATTGAATTCACACTCCTCTCACAGTGATTCTCTCTTTATCAATCTTCCCAACACTCTCACTCACTCACTAGCCCTCCCTTGAAATTATGCACATTACCTGTTTGAAAAAATGAAAGCATGGAGAAATTAGAAGGGAAAATATAGGGGAATGATAAGGTGATAGATAGATAGTTGAGGAGCTGCATAAGGAAGAAGTAGCAACAACCTAGAGAAATTACTATATTATGTAATAATCATTAATTGAATTGAAAATTAGGGTTGTTTCTGGATTAAATTTAGGTAAACAGTTACGTGTATCTTGTTGTATTCTTTTGTCATGGGAGTAATACTACCACCCACCCTTATCATTCAAAAGCGTCATTTTATTATTTAGATTTATTCTATATATGCATATCGAGTAATATATAAATCCACCCTTATTTATCCAAAAATTAATCTCTACTACACAATCATTTATCTAAAAAAATTTGAGTGAATAAGTTTGAGTTAACAGAGTTTCTTATGAACCCTACACTACATAAATTTAATCCCCACTAAACAATCATTCACTCAAAAAATTCTGGGAGATACATCTGGGTCAATAGAGTTTTCCTTATCATGGATATGGATAGTCTGTATATATGTATGTAGGGAAAGATTGTGGTACACACTCTCTCAAAAGGTGTGTATCATATGTACTTTATAACTATAGAAAAAAATGACATAACTCTATAATTTTTGAGTCATAATTAAAAAAAAGTCATAACTAAATATAAAAGAAATCATAATCAAATATCTAAAAATAATGTCATAACTAAAGAAAAAAAAAATAACGTACCTCATAGTGCATATAGTATAGCATGTGTATAATAGAATTCTCCTATATATGTGCATTTTTTAAACCTATTTTTGTCCTACCAATTGTTCTTTAAATTGCCTCATCCTAAAATTTTAAAAATAAATAAATAATTGGAATTTTTTTGGTTGCATTTCAATTTTTTTTCAAATATTTAAAATTTTTAACAAAAATTAATATTAGAAATATATTTAAAAAAATTATTTTTATAAAAAAATAATAAAAATCATATAATATAAGTTTTGGTAGTTAAATCAATCCTTGTGAATGCATATATTGTGGCGTGTGTGTACTCTCTGCTTCCCATTAGTAGTAAGCAGAGCAAAGCAGAGCACGTCCCTTTCCATTGCTTCTCTCTCTCTCTCTCTAAATGTAAATATATGTATATATAAACACATAAATCTTATGGTTTAAGCAACCAGAATGCATAGCAGCAATGTGTGTGGTTTCATTAAAGAACCAGGTCAGGAGGTATGTGCTCTCTCTCTCTCTCTCTGTTTCCTATTGCAAGTTCATGTTTAAACTAAGAGATCCTTGAAACTTTCATTGTTTCATTTGCATATTGGGATTGCTTTCTTAATTGATTTTTTTGGGTTTTAAGATATAGAAATCAATGCAATATTTGATTCCAAATCAAGAAAAGTTATTTGAGAATGCTAACTTGTTTGCCTACATTTTGGTAGTAGTTATGTGGGTTTTTGAAAATTTGGCAAAATTAAGGGTATAGGGTTTTGCTTTAGAAGCATAATGAGGATGCAATGGGCTTTAACTTTGTCAATTATGTAAACATTTATGATGGGTTTTAAATTTAGAGACACCCTCTTGTGATGGATGATGATCCTCCCGAATCAATTAGAGGTTTACTGATTGCTAATTTAATAGGCGTTAGCCCTTGTCTGATGTTCTTGTTTTGAACATTGCTTTTCATTTCCTTCGATTCTTTAAAAGAAAAAATGACATCGGTCTAAGAACACTAGAGATTGTCGAGAACTCATTCAATTGATAGGCATAATAGAGTTAAAATTGAGGGCCAGGGATGGTAGGTTTTGTGCTGCCAGAAATGGTAATTTAGATGTTGAAAATGTCAATGTAAAAATGCTAAGAAAATGGAAGGTACAAATTCTATAATTGGGATTAAAAAAGTTTAGTAACTGGGGGCAGAAACAGAATTGTTGCTAAAAGCACTAAGATTGTACATTTAATGGTAGTGAGTTTGGTGACAGGAAGCTATGAAGATGCTTTGATTGAAATGCTTTATTCATTGAAAGAAGAAATATTGAAAACTTGTTGTAATACAAGGAGTGAAGGTGAATTTTTAGATGGAATTAGAAATTTGACTATGCCAAAATCAATGACGCTGCACTTTGATGCCGTGCAATGCATGATCTATTGCTACAACTAACATAGCTTGAATGAACACGGCCACAATATGCGATGCATTAAATTGAAATCTATGTACAATTAAGGATATGCTTGTGTTATAGTTTGAAAAATATGGGTTCTCATTTTTAGTGATCTTGCCGTAACATTCCAAAATATTAACATTGCTCAGAAATAAATTCCTGTTACTTCTATATGGTATATATAATGGCTTGTGTCACAAATAAAAATATATATTTATAATTACTTGTGCAATTACATTGTGCCGCACATACATCTAAGCATCCTATAAAATATTATTATATTTATTAGATTGTAAGCTTTAAAATTATCCAATATTGTGGCATGAGTGCATGTACCAAATTACAGCTCACAATATTCCTATGTTGACATGTGTCTTCCTCTGCAGGCGAGCAGTGGTTATGGCTGAACTGGTATTGTTTTTTTTTTGATCGGCAAAAAAGAAATTTTATTGATTAAATAGTAAAGAACAAGATACAGAACAAAACATCAATAAAGAGAGGAGGTGCAAAAGCATCACGATGAGCTAATTCATTCCAACTAGGTTGGCTGAACTAGTATTGTTAGTAGCACAACCAAAGCACCCATGTCTACATCACCACTGACAGAACAGGTTCCCATAGACAAAGACATGTGGCACAACACAAACATGCTAACAAAACACATTTTTTAAAGTTTAAAGGAGGATGGATTAAGTATAAATTAATATTGTTTTTTGTATCGTTAGATCCTAAGTAACTTTGTTCAAACTTTGTAATGTATTTTATATATGTCTAAGCAATGGATATGTGTGTCTCCCAACTATCCAAAGCATATCCAAGTCTAATTTTTAATGTTAATTTTATTTTTAATAATAATAGAACATGTTGTGCATGTGTCCATTATGTTTATGAAGTGTCCTACAAATTAGTAAATTAATGGTAGCTTGAAGGATTAAGTAGGAGGTGAATTAATGGTTGGGAGTTTTATAGCCAAAGTGGGATGAGGAAAGTAAGAATTTGTTACAACATATACGTAAATGAGCGTGTACAATAGAGTTAAGCTTAGTGCTTTTGATGGTAGGGTTAATGGTTGTAGACATTGTAATTCGGTTGTCAAAAATGTGAGATCAATGAATGTTCAATGTAAGGAGGCATTTTTGATTGGGTGGATTAGAGCATGGGATTGGGATTATTAATCCGTTGGCCCAATTATCCTATGTTTGTTTTAACATTTTGGTTTAGGATTATTAATCCAATGGATAATTAATCCAACAAATTTGTAGGATTATTAGTAATGGGGTAAGAGTGGGATTATTAATCCAATTGGATAGTGAATACCACACTAATTTAATAGGATTATTAATACTTCATTATTAGTCTTGTGAATCAAACATGACCTTAGGGTATATGATGCTTTTGCTTGGTAAGAAAAAGAAATGCATGGATTTTATAATCAAACCTAAGGAGTTGGCAATTTAAGGCAACACATTTAATATAGAACCATTAAGATGGCACATTTGATGGTTGTAAACGAAACAAGAAGCTGTAATTTTTTCTAGGTTGATAAAGGTATTATAGAGGAGTTAGTGAGGGAGACATCAATTTAAATTTTTATTTTTTGGATTCTATAATCAAATCTAAGGAGTTGCAATTGGTGGTACCGATAGATTTGTTGCCAAAAGCACTAAAGTGTCACATTTGATGACCTCAACGGAAAAGGACGTGATTTCTTCAAGGATGATCAAAAGAAATGTAGAAGCAAAAGGCACATGACAATTTGGATTTTGATTTTTTTGATTGTACGTTAGATGAAGGCGTCACACTTGAAATGCTTGATGCATTGAAAGAAAGAAAATAGAAAGATTTGGGGAATGGTTATGAGGTGGGAGATATGGTTTGAGAAAAAATCAAGTCACATTTGTAATGGCCAAGGAAAATATTTGATGAAACTTTAGCTTCTTTATCAGTCTATAATACAAAGGAAGAAGGTCAAGTGTTGGTTGCATTTTATGGCGATAGCACTTGTGAATGGTTTGAACTAGTAAAACTCGTTCCTTTTGATATTCACTATACAAAGAAATCAAAGTAGGCTAACACTCAGACATTTTTAATTGTTATTAGGGAGGTTAAGGATGAAGTGAATGGGAGAGTTGCACTTGTCTTGACTTCTTGTTGCAAAACCTTAACAAATTTTGCTCTACAAGTGTTCTTTGAAGTGGATGTGAGTGGGCTTGAACCTGGCAATGTGTATTCAGTGAAATGGATAGGAAGGGCTAGAGATGGTTTCCAAAAACTTTTTGTGATACTAGATGAGAGAGTGAAGTATTAAATAGAAATTTGACTATGCAAAAATTAGTGACGTCACACATTTGATGCACTAGCCATGCACACTTTATTACTATTTGCTAAAACTAGTATTGCAACTTACACATCATGAATGCACACAACACATTCACAATTATAATGCATAACATTAGATGAAGGCAGAGAGGGAGACATCAATTTTGATTTTGTTTTTACATAGGATGAAGGCATCACGCTTGAAATGCTTGATGCATTGAAAGAAGGAAATTTGTTCAACATAAGAAATTGTTTAGTGTAAAATAGTATGTGATAGTTCGTTTATCAAAAATATCAAATCAATGAATGTTTAGTGTAAGAAATTTAGGATTTGTGATGATATGAATTCCAGAGGAATTGGTAAGAAAAGGAAGGTAGGGATTCTATAATCAAATCTATAGAGTTGGCAATTAGATGTGCAACTAAGATGGCACATTTAATGGCCGCAATGGAAATGGAATTTGTGATTTCTTCAATGGTGATCACGGGAAATGGAGAAGCTAGATGACAATTTAGATTCTACATTGGATGAAGGCACCGCAATTTAAATGCTTGATGCATTGAAAAAAGGAAAACTGAAAATTTTGAGATATGGACATGAGGTGGGAGATATGGTTTGGGAAAAGGTCAAATAGCATTTTTGGTGGCTAGGGAAAATATTTGATGAAGCTTTAGCTTCTCCAACAATCTATAATACGAAGGAAGAGGGTCATGTGTTCATTGCATTTTATGGTTTGAACCAGTTAGATTTGTTCCTTACAAAGAAATCGAAGCAAACTAATAATCAGACATTTTTTACTGTTGTTGGGGAGGCTGGGGATGTGGTGAATCAGCGAGTTGCACTTGGCTTGACTTCTTGTTGGCGGAACACTAACAAAATTTTCCCTACAAGTGTTCTTTGAAGTGGATGTGAGTGGGCTCAAACCTGGCGTTGTATATTCAGTGAAGCAGATTGAATTCTCTGTTTTTTCAATTACAAAATATTCTAGTCATTATTATTATTGTTTTGGGTTGATCTTTGTCTGGGTTTCTTTGTTCTGAAGCATTGCTATATAGATGTGCTAATGAACACAGAGGCAATGAGAATTGCTTTGAGCTATCTTTCAGCCTGATGCCGCCATTTACTTGGTGCTTCTTCACATGCCATTCCTGTCAACCAACCATCCTGCACCCTTTTCTACTGAGCTTCTTTGAGTTAGGATCATGTTTTGCAAACTAATTTTTCCTTGGACACCCTCTCCAGAAACATCTCTGCTTATGTTTAAGCTCTCAACCTGCAGAAATACGCAACAGAAAGAAAGTTTTGGGACTAGAAAACATACAGATTAAATAGAAACTAAAATATAAGCTGAAAAAAAGGAAGAACCTTTTTGGTTATCTTATCAACTTCATCAATGTAAACCATCCCTTGTTGAGCTGCTTGTACATGCCAAATTTGAGAGCGGAATTATATTCTAATGATTCATGAAAATTCTCGCAAGTGAGCAAACTGAAAAGGCAGCATGAAATTCTAAATATAATAGTGTAAAAAGTAAACATAAATTATTATTTATTTTTTAAAATGGAAGGAACAAATATATATATTCCAAAACTAGTAAGGTGAGAGAAAAGTGTGTATCTTATACAAACACAGTATGACGCAGCACACAAGATCAAACAAACAAAACAAATTTCTTATGCTGGAGGATTTCAAATAGAACAAGCATACACAAAACCTGAGATTCACCAAATGTCCATTTTACTGACAAAGTTTGAAGCTCTGAAAAATAAATTTCTTCTGAGATCCCCTATCTGTCCCACAAGGTTGTTTTCCATACACGATGGGAGACCATAATAGCAGCCAAGCAAATTAATTCTATAATTTGTTAACGAAAAGGAACTCATTAGTTGTGGATGCCAATGTAAACCAAGCCATCAACTGAACCAGAATGACATTTCTCCTATTTCTTTTTCTTTTTTTCCATTCAAAAAAAAAAATAAAAAAAAATACAGATATTGAAGTAGATAAAAGGCTAGTGAGATAGTTTTAGGTAAATATGGGATCAACCTCATTTAAATTGAAGGAACTTTTTTACCATTCAGAAGAATAAAGAACAAAAAGCTTACCCAAAATATGAAAGTTTATGATTCTTGAAGATTACAGAATAGAATAATTTAACTAACAATTAGATTAACCTAGATTGATTAAATGTAGGAACCAAGCCTAGAACTAATTACAAATTTTGATTTAAAAGCTCATATGTATACAGATGCCCAAGCATCCAACCTGCCATCCCTTCAAACATCAGGATAATTAAAAAGGTCACCTGTCTCTATTTACTATTAAGACAAAGGAACATAAATGATTAGGTTGTTATTCAAGTTGCTTCGGCAACCCTATGATTGGCTAGCTGTTTTAAATCCAACTGCATTTGTATTTGTGTTGCTAATCATGTTCTTAATTTTCTTCATTTATCTACTTATTTTCTTAGGCTCAACTTCAAATTGTCCTCACCATCCCCCCAAACAAGAAATCCTTATTTTATTTTCCATGGAAATAGATGGATTTTCCATTTTCTGATTTACATATATTCCAACAAAACAACAATAGTCTCCGCTGATAAGTAATATTCATCTAGTAGTGGATTAGAAGTACCACCTTCCAAATAAAACTTCAAGAAGATAAAGATACATCAAAGCATATTCATCGTGAATGCGTATATACTGAAAGAGGTTTTAGCTCATAAAACGTACGTGCGCTTGACGTTTCTCCACCATGCGGTGTTTCTGAAACGGCAAGCCTGCTTTCTAAAACGGAAGGTATTTCCTTGCATGTTGGCTGTTTTATCAACCAACAACTCCAAGCGGTCACCTCTCTCTAAAACTTTATCAATGTTCTCTATCATGACATTGCACACCTGTCAGATGAAACAATCACATTTGAAAGTTAATTGTCACAAAAAAGTAATAATCCAAGCAGAATTACATGTGCTGTAAATTTTTGTATATTTTGTACAGAGGAACATAGTTGAAGGGAAAATGAGTTTAGACATACTACAAATTTGTTAACATTGTTGACAAAAGTCAAGACTACAGATTATATTTACAAAAGGGCCTAATGCATCATTTTTCCGTTCAAGCAAGAAATCTCATCCTCTTTGGTCAAACACAAGCAATTATAAATGGGCTGGTCAAATTGAAACCACTAGGCAACCACAGAGGACAGTGCTCAAAAGCCACAAACCATGGAAGAGAAAAAAAGGATAAGCAATAGATGTTTAGATAGATAAGACTGATATTAACAGTTTTATCTATCGAAACAATAATTCAAGTACTTAAATCATAGTCCTACTTTCGGCACTCTCACAAGTAAAAATCTCGCGTAACTCTACTCCTCAGAATCTGAAAAAAAAAAAAAAAAAAGGATAAGCTAGACAACCCAGTAAATAACCAACCATCACTGCTAGCTGAATCAAGTATACAAAAAAAATAGTTGATAACCAATAAATATATTTTTTTGCTACCATTCAATAAATGAACAATTATTCTGTAAGATGGTTTCATAGTTGAAAATAAACAGTGTAGCAATACATTTTAATTGAAAAGACAATGAGGTAATTCGAAGAAATTCCGTTGTCCAAATTGATGGTTCAATATTCAGATGGTTCAATGATACGATTCACAAAACCCAACTCTTGGTGACTACGGTCACTTAGCCCGTGACAAGGCCCAGAACCACACATAGGCTGGTGGTAAAGCCCCAAAAGAAACTAGTTCTGTGCCAATAAATAACCCCCATTGGCTAGAGTCCAAATCGTAGTCAAACTAGAGTGATGTTCAAAATTCAAAACAATACACAACTTTTAAATAAAATATTCAATATTTTTAGAATAAACTTTTGGTACAATTTTCACACTAGTTTCACAAAATATTTAAATAATTTTCATAATAATATTCGATGCTGTTTTATACTTGACCCATATTTTATTTTAAGAGCACATGAAGGCTATGAATAAATACTTATAATTTTAAACGATTCAATAGGAACAAAAATATACCAACAGTGATAGAGGATAACTTACCTCAAACGCTTAAAATAATATTCCATCACACTACCTCCAGACACCCAGCTCTACTAATTCAATCACACGAACCTAATAAATAGAACCTCAAATAAATTAATATTTTGATGTCTTTCACACATCAACAAAAACCTATTATATATATATATATTGTTGGACAATCTTTACTGTATTTAAATAAATTAATTCTGTTTGTGTACTTAACAGTAAACAGAAAACAAAAGAATTAAAGAAAATGAGAGAAAAATGTTTGATTACAAAAATCAAACTAGAAACAGAATTAAATAAATAAAAATAGATTTTATTCTATTACCAAAACAAAATTAAAATCTGATTTAAATAAATAATAAAAACAGAAAATAAATAAATAACTTTTTGATTAATATCTTGAATATTATTTTGATCAAGTCCAGTGTTTGACACTGTATCCTTAAGACAGATTCGTCCTCTCCTCGGTGCTTTCAGAATACGGACGTCTATCTCCCAAGATAAAATGATCTATCAACGAATAAAAGCAGCACTACAATTTATTCGTTCGTCGAACACACTAAGTGTTTATACTCTCTGACACAAGAAAATAATGCAGCAAAATGAAGATTATGGATGCAAAATTTTATGGACGAAATTAGTAAATGAATCCAAATGAGAGGCTAGTCTATTTATAGGCAAAATTGTGGTTGTTAGTTTTGAATTAAACAAGTGCAAACCTGTTCAATTTAAACAGATAGGCAGTGTTTGGATAGGTTCAAAACTGTTCGGTTTTGAATTTAAACAGATTTAAATCTATTGGGTTCAAAAAACGGAATGGACCTATTTGGGTGTACAGAAAAAATTGGACCAGATTATTTTCGGTTTAATTTGAATTCTGGATTTTATTTTACCAAAAAATAAAATTAAATTCAAATGTTTTTGGCCCAAAAAGATTAGTATTGGGCCAGACAAGCCCAACCCAACCTCACACCATGCACCCAGCCCAGCCCAGCCCGCCTGGACGGCGGTGCGCGTGTGGTGATTTTTGGGTCCAATAGGTCTAGTCCATTTTGCCCATAACCTCCCTCTCTAAAACACTTGGGTACCCCTTGGGGCACACCCCAAGTTCCAATCCCATGCCTTATAAACCCATTCAAAACTTCCCACCAAATCAATGTGGGACACGCCTTATTCAAACCTTTAAGGATTTTTTTAACAAAAACTCCATTTCTATGGAGCATACTTTGGCTTCAATTTTCCATTCACCCGGTAATGGTTTTGAGCAACCAAATATACTACGTGAATCACAACGCGGCATAGAATGCGTTACCACTTTGACCCGCGAAAATTGATGCACGGGTCCTACCTAAATATTAGACCAAAGTTAGGAAAAAATCTATTTTTTACCCAGATTTTCCAAACCATTTTCCAACAATCCCCCACATGAATGGAATTTGATGACAATGGAAATGCTACAATATGCAGACTTCATCGAAAGAGTATAAGTCGAAAATATTTTGCATCAGGATAGGTAGCTTTCGGCCTTAAACCTTTCCTAGTGATAACCTATCGAACTTACTAGCTAACCAATGGACGCGATGCCTTGAATTGTTCAACCGTTTGTGTAAGCCAAGACAATAGATTTCACACAAAATATCTTCTAACACATCGTGGTTCTCACTGTTGTGTTCATTTTGGCCTTGAACACTCCTGGTTTTCATGAGTGTTTCTAGAGAATTTAGCCTTTTTCATTCTCATAGAACCGGCCCCAGTTCGACACTCATATAGGTGATTCTTATTGTGAGTATCTTTTTATACTCGTCTTGATTTTATGTCTCAATCAAGATATAAGTAATCACTAAAAGCAAAACTTATCCTTATACCCCTGCATACAACATATGTTGTAGATATCACTCTCACCATAGGAATGGGTAGGGAATTTTAATCCCTTGGTGATTTCTGGCGAACTTAGTTGTCCCTTTGAACTTAGTTCTTGGGATCTCCAGTCATATAAGTAGAGTTACCATTATGACGACTCTTATGTAATAGGCTTTAATCCCATCTCCTTCGATGAACTATACACTAGCTCTTTTGTCAAACCTTTTGTTAACGGATCCGCAATATTCTCTTTAGATTTTATATAATCTATTGAGATTATTCCATTTGACAATAATTGCATTACGGTATTATGTCTACGATGAATATGTCGTGACTTACCGTTATACATATGATTCTGTGCCCTGCCTATTGCAGATTGACTATCACAATGAATGCAAATAGCTGGCACAAGTTTTGGCCACATTGGAATGTCTTCTAAGAAGTGACGAAGCCATTCTGCTTCTTCTCCTGCTTTGTTTAAAGCAATGAACTCGGATTCCATTGTGGATCGTGCAATGCATGTTTGTTTCGTGGATTTCTAAGAAACAGCAGCGCCTCCCAGAGTAAAGACATATCCACTTGTGGATTTTGAATATTTAGTATCTGATATCCAATTTGCATCACAATAACCTTCAAGTACTGCTGGATATCGAGCAAAGTTCAAACCATGATCACGGGTGAATCTTAGATATTTAAGAACCCGAATGATCGCCTTCCAATAGACTTCTTCGGGGTTACTAGTGTACCTACTCAATTTATTAATAGCATAAGCTATTTCAGGATGAGTACAATTCATTAGGTACATTAGGCTTCCAATGATTTGGGAGTATTTTAACTGAGACACTGCATCACCTTTATTTTTCGATAAATAAAGACTGATGTCTACAGGTGTTTTAGCTAAATTCATATCATCCTTGATAAATTTATCAAGAATTTTCTCAATATAATGAGATTGAGATAATGCATATCCGTCAGATGTTTTAGTAATTTTCATTCCTAATATAACATCTGCGACCTCCATATTTTTTATATCAAATCTTTTGTTAAGCATTTGCTTAGTTAATTTGATCATGTTTTGACTGCTTCTAATGATAAGCATGTCATCCACATAAAGACAAATTATGATATATCCTTGGTCAGTGTTTTTAACATAGACGCATTTGTCACATTCGTTTATCTTAAACCCATTAGTAAGCATTGCATGATCAAATTTTTCATGCCATTGCTTAGGTGCTTGTTTTAATCCATAAAGAGACTTTACAAGCTGACAAAATTTCTTTTCTTGCCTCGACACTACAAACCCTTCGGGTTGCTCCATATAGATCTCTTCATTTAGATCACCATTTAAGAAAGCTGTCTTAACATCCATTTGATATATTTCTAAATTAAACAACGCTGTTATAGCAATAAGCATGCGAATGTTTGTTATTCTTGTCACAGGGGAATATGTGTCAAAATAATCCAGACCTTCCTTTTGTCTGTAACTTTTAACTACAAGTCTTGCTTTATACCTATCAATTGAACCATCTGCTTTCATTTTTCTCTTGAATATCCATTTATATCCAAGAGGTTTAGAACCTGGCGGAAGATCCACCAATTCCCAAGTATGATTTTGCATAATGGATTCAATTTCATTATTAACAGCCACTTTTCACAAAGGTGCTTCAGGACCTGTCATTGCTGCCTTAAAGCTTTGAGGTTCATTTTCTAACAAGTATGTTAGAAAATTTGGACGAAAGGATTTTGATGTTCTCGCTCTCTTACTTTGTCTTGGTTCATCATCAGTTAAATCCTATTGGTCGAGACGATTACTAGCTTCTTGTGTTTGATTGTCATTAGCCTCTTGACTTTGTGTACAATCATAAGTTCTTTTCTGTGAACTTAATTCCTGTCCTTTCTTGTAAGGAAATACATGTTCAAAAAACACAGCATTCCTTGACTCTATAATAATGTTCACGTTTATATCAAGTATTTCTGATTTATAAGTCAGAAACCGATATGCACTACTATTTTGAGCATAACCAATAAACACACAATCTACTGTTTTTGGTCCAATCTTAGTCTTTTTAGGAGCAGAAATTTCAACTTTTGCCAAACACTCCCACACTTTTAAGTATTTGTAGGAAGGCGGTTGACCTTTCCACAATTCATAAGGAGTGCTGTTGGTTTTCTTGTGGGGGTATTCTGTTAAGAACATAATTAGCAGACAATATTGCTTCCCCTCACAAGTTTTGTGGTAAGCCTGAACTTAGTAACCTGGCATTCATCATTTCTTTTAGGGTTCTATTCTTCCTTTTAGCAATTCTATTTTGCTGTGGAGAATAAGGTGTTGTAGTCTGGTGAATAATATCATGTTGTGCACAAAATTCATTTAATAGTGCATCATATTCACCACCACTATCACTTCTAACCATTTTAATGGTTTTACTAAGTTGATTTTCAACTTCTGTTTTGTAGAGTTTAAACATTTCTAAAGCTTCATCTTTACTTCTAAGTAAATAAACATAACAACATCTTGTGCAATCATCGATAAATGTTATGAAATACTTTTTGCCTCCTCTAGTTTGAACAAATTTTAGATTACATACATCAGTATGAATTAATTCTAGAGGTTCAGTTTTCCTTTCAACCGATTTAAATGGAGCCTTAGTTAGTTTCGCTTCTACACAAATTTCACATTTATGATTAGGATTAATTTCAAACTTTGGTATATAATCTAAACCAATTAATCTACGCAAAGAATCAAAATTCACATGTCCTAATCTACCATGCCATAAATTCGACTCAAGAATATAAGCAAAAGATGTGTTATTCTCATTCATAGCAACTTTTGATACAACTGTCATTACATTTAGTTTGAAGAGACCATCACTCATGTATCCCTTACCAACATACATGCCACTCTTTGTTAATACAAATTTATCAGACTCAAAGGCAAGCCTAAAACCATTTTTACTTAACAAAGAACCATAAACTAAATTCTTCTAGATGTTAGGTACATGTAGTACGTTGTTGAGGGTCAGTTCTTTCCCCGATGTCATCTTCAAGATCACTTTTCCTTGTTCAACCACAGTAGAAGTAGAAGAATTTCCCATGAAAAGTTGTTCACCATTTGCAGCCTCATTGTAGGTAGTGAACATCTTCTTGTCTGCACATATGTGACGAGTTGCTCCAGTGTCAACCCACCACTCTTTGGGATTTCCAACCAAGTTAGCCTCAGACACCACAGCAGAGAGGTTGATGTCATTCACTCCGTTAGAGATGTAATCTAGTTCAGTTACATTGGCCTGATTGGTAGTCTTCTTGCTTATACTTCCATGATCCTTCTTAGGGCGGCGGCAGTCAGAAGCTCGATGTCCAGTTTTGCCACAATTATAGCATTTTCCTTTGAACTTCTTGCTGCTATCGCTTTGTTTAGGACCATCTCCAGTAAACTTCATCTTTTTGTTATATGGTTTATGAACTTGTTCAACCACATTAGCCTTGGACTTAATAGGATTTTTTCAATTCCTCTTTTCAACCTTTCGGTTATCTTCCTCAATTCTCAGTCTTACAATAAGTTCATCCATGGTCATCTCTTTGCGTTTATGTTTTAAATAATTTTTAAAATCTTTCCAAGTCGGTGGTAACTTTTCCACTAAAGCAACGACTTGGAAAGACTCGTTTAGAGACATACCCTCAGAATGAATATCATGTAAAATTAATTGAAAATTTTGAACTTGAGAAATTACCATTTGGGAGTCTACCATAACGAAGTCCAGAAATTTATTGACAACTAATTTCTTCGTGCCGGCATCCTCTGTCTTGTATTTCTTCTCCAAAGAATCCCACAATTCTTTTGCTGTTTTTAGAGGACTGTATACATTATACAACATATTATCAAGGCCATTGAGGATGTAGTTTCTGCACTGGAAATCTGAATGTTTCCAAGCATCTACAGCGGCAACAATTTGCCGATCACTTTCATCCTGTTTAAGTGTTGGAGCCTCTTCATGGAGAAACCGGGCCAAATTTAGAGTTGTAAGATAGAACAACATCTTCTGCTGCCATCTCTTAAACTCAGTACCGTTAAATTTTTTTCGTTTTTCTCCATGATTTATTGGTACATAAACATGGTTCTGGATAGGGATCGGTGTTGGTGTAACAATCAGAGTACCACTTCCAGTTGCAGATTCAGTTATAGTAGCCATAATCTCTAATTACAAAAATCAGAAAAAATTAAAATACAAATTAATTTTCTAGTTACTAAAACCAGAAAATAAATTATAACACAAAATAATTTTATTTTCCTTGTTACTAAAACTAGAAAAATAAAATACCACAATAATTTTCTATAACACAAATTAATATTCTGCAATTGTTAATGATACCAGTATATTACTACTAGTTGTCAAAGAAAAGAGACAGTATATTACTACTATCTGTCAAATAGTATAAACCACTATTTGTTTTTCCAACCAGAATATGTCTTTATGAAATCACAGAAAATTAAATACAATGAAGATACCAAAAATGTTCTGTCTTAAGATTGATGAACAATGCTCACTGTATTTAAATAGATTAATTCTGTTTGTATACTTAACATCAAATAGAAAACAAAAGAAATAAAGAAAAGGAGAGAAAAATGTTTGATTACAAAAATCAAACTAGAAACAAAATTAAATAAATAAAAACAGATTTTATTCTGTTACCGAAACAAAATTAAAATCTGATTTAAATAAATAATAAAAACAGAAAATAAATAAATAACTTTCTTGATTAATATCTTGAATATTATTCTGATCAAGTCCAGTGTTTGACACTGTGTCCTTAAGACAGATTTGTCCTCTCCTCGGTGCTTTCAGAATACGGACGTCTATCTCCCAAGATAAAATGATCTATCAACGAATAAAAGCAGCACTACAATTTATTCGTTCGTCGAACACACTAAGTGTTTATACTCTTTGACACAAGAAAATAATGCAGCAAAATGAAGATTATGGATGCAGAATTTTATGGACGAAATTAGTAAATGAATCCAAATGAGGGGCTAGTCTATTTATAGACAAAATTGTGGCTGTTAGTTTTGAATTAAACAGGTGCAAACCTGTTCAATTTAAACAGATAGACAGTGTTTGGACAGGTTCAAAACTGTTTGGTTTTGAATTCTGGATTTTATTTTACCAAATGTTTTTGACCGGACAAGCCCAACCCAATCTCACACCACGCACCCAGCCCAGCCCGCCCTGACGGCAGCGGCGGCGGCGCACGTGTGGTGATTTTTGGGTCCAATGGGTCTAGCCCGTTTTGCCCATAACCTTCCTCTCTAAAACACTTGGGTACCCCTTGGGGCACACCCCAAGTTCCAATCCCATGCCTTATAAACCCATTCAAAACTTCCCACCAAATCAATGTGGGACAAGCCTTATTCAAACCTTTAAGGATTTTTTAACCAAAACTCAATTTCTATGGAGCATACTTTGGCTTCAATTTCCCATGCACCCGGTAATGGTTTTGAGCAACCAAATATACCACGTGAATCACAACGCGGCATAGAACGCGTTACCACTTTGACCCGCGAAAATCGACGCACGGGTCCTACCTAAATATTAGACCAAAGTTAGGAAAAAAATATGTTTTTTACCCAGATTTTCCAAACCATTTTCCAACATATATATATATATATATATATGCTTAAAATCCAAGAGACATCAAATCTATCCACCCAATTCAATAGCCAAACAAACCTTACCCAATGTACAAAACCCAAAAGTCAAAACACACCCACCCAAATTGCTCAACTCTTACACGTTGCACCCAAATATCCAATTCTCAAAATAAAACTAATAATCAGTAATACAGGAGAACTTTTATCTCCACCAATGGGTGTCCGACTATCACCAATTTGAGCCTTCAATCTCTACGGTAGTCTCTCTTCCGAAACCTCTGTAATATTGTGATACCACATAACGTGAAAACCCTTTTTTTTTTTCTTTTGAAAAGGGTTAAAAAAGCCTAATTCTTAAGATTACTAAATTACCCATACAATTTATTTTAATTATTAATCTATCCAAAAATAATTCTATAAATAACTTGGGTTTTACATTCTCCTCCCCTTAAAAGAAATTTCATCATCGAAATTTGACATAGCTGGAGTCTCAAAAAGTTGTGGATACTTTTGTCTTATTTCATCCTCGAGTTCCCAAGTAGCTTCTCTTTCCGAGTGATTGCTCCATTGAACTTTAACGTAGTGGATGACGCGACGCCTTAAAACTTGTTCCTTCCTATCAACAATTCGTATAAGATGTTCCTCGTAGTTCAAATTTTTCTTAAACTGCAATGGTGCATGATCAATCACATGACTAGGATCCGGTATATTCTTCCTTAACATTGAGACATGAAAAATATTATGAACTCTAGCTAGTGAAGGTGGTAGGGCAAGTCTATAAACTACCTCTCCAACTCGATCTAAAACCTCAAATGGTCCAACAAATCTAGGACTCAATTTACCCCGAACACCAAACCTCATTACTCTTTTCATAGGAGACACCTTAAGGAACACATGGTCTCCAACCTCAAACACCAAATCGCGTCTCCTATTATCTGTATAACTTTTCTGTCTACTTTGTGCAATGTGAAGTCGCTCTCTAATAAGATTGATCTTGTCCACTGTTTGTTGCACAATCTCAGGCCCTAACAATTTCCTTTCACCCACATCATCCCAAGAAATAGGTGATCTACACTTTCGTCCATATAAAGCCTCATATGGTGCCATCTGAATGCTCGCATGATAACTGTTATTATAAGAGAATTCCACTAAGGTCAAATGCTCATCCCAAGAACCTCCAAGATCAATAACACAAGCCTTTAACATGTCTTCCAAGGTTTGAATAGTTCTCTCTGACTATCCATCAGTCTAAGGATGAAAGACAGTGCTAAAATTTAACTTAGTACCCAAAGCCGCATGCAAGCTTGTCCAAAACATAGATACAAATCTACTATCTCTGTTAGACACTATGGTCATCGGAATACCATGCAACTTCACAATCTCCTCGATATACAATTTTGCAAACCTCTCTAAGGAGAATTCCACCTTAAAAGCTAGAAAGTGGGCGAATTTTGTCAATCGATCAACGATCTGTCACAAAATCCATGGTAATATGTTCCTACTTCCACTCGGGAATAGGAAGAGGTTGTAACTTATCTGCAGGTCTCTGATGTTCGACTTTCACTTGTTGACATACCAAACATTGAGCAATATACTGAGCAATTTCCCTCTTCATATTATTCCACCAAAAGTTCCTCTTCAAGTCTTTATACATTTTAGTGCTCCCTGGATATACCGTATACCCTGAACTGCAAGCTTCTCTTAGGATTTCTCTCTTGAGATCTAAATCATTAGGCACACACAACCTCTCTCCAAATCTCAAGGTTCCATCTTTATGCATACAAAATTCTATCTGAAGCCTTATTTCCATTTCAGCCTTAAGTTTTTGCAACTGAGGATCTCTTCCTTGAGCATCTTTAATTCTATCAATCAATGTGGGTTGAACCCTAAGGTTTGCCAATTGCACTCCATGGTTGTGCCATCTAATCTCAATATTCAACCTTCGCAAGTCCTCTAAGATATTCTTTTGGTCAGTGATCAAGGTAGCCAAATTATTCGGGGTCTTTCTACTCAAGGCATCCGCCACTGCATTGGCTTTTCATGGATGATAATTGGTAGTCAAATCATAGTCCTTTAATAGCTCCAACCATCGCCTTTGCCTCATATTTAATTCTTTTTGAGTGAAAATATACTTCAAACTTTTATGATCAGTGAATATCTCACATTTCACCCCATACAGGTAGTGCCTTCAGATTTTCAATGCAAACACCACGACAACCAACTCCAAATCATGCGTCGGATAATTTTGCTCATATGGCTTCAACTGCCTAGACGCATATGCCACTACCTTATCATTCTGCATCAGGACACAACCCAAGCCCATCTTCGATACATCACTATAGATGGTAAAACCTTCATCTCTGGACGGAACTATAAGTACTGGAGCAGACACCAATCGACTCTTTAGATCCTGGCAACTCTTCTCACAATCATCAGACCATTCAAATTTGCCCCTTTTTGTGTTAAACGAGTCAAAGGCATAGAAATTCAGGAAAATCCCTCAACAAACCTTCTATAATAACCTGCTAAACCCAAGAAGCTACGAATTTCAATGACACTAGTAGGCCTATTCCACTCTACCACCGCCTCCACTTTCTTGGGTCAACAGACACCCCATTTCTAGATATCACATGACCCAAAAATGATACACTCTACAGCCAAAATGCACACTTCTTTAATTTAGCAAATAATTTCTTCTCCCTTAATATCTGTAACACTATTCTTAGATGTTCTTCATGTTGCTCTTTACTCTTCGAGTACACAAGAATGTCATCAATAAAAACTACCACAAACTGATCTAAAAAGGGTTTAAATACTCTGTTCATTAAATCCATAAAAGCTACAGGCGCATTGGTCAACCCAAACGGCATCACTAAAAATTCATAATGCCCATACCTGGTTCGGAAAGCTATCTTAGGTATATTTTCCGCCTTAACCTTCAATTGATGATAGCCAGAACGAAGGTCAATCTTAGAAAAGACTTGTGCTCCTTGCAACTGATCAAATAGGTCATCTATCGTAGGCAAAGGATATTTATTTCAAATTGTCACCTTGTTCAACTCTCGATAATCAATGCAAAGGTGAAAACTACCATTTGTCTTTTTCACAAATAAAACGGGCGCACCCCAAGGAGAAACACTAGGCCTAATAAAGCCCTTATCTAGTAACTCTTGTAACTGTTCCTTCAACTTTTTCAACTCTGCTGGGGCCATCCGACACGGAGCCTTGGAGATAGGACCCGTATCGGGTATCAATTTGATGGCAAACTCAATCTCTCTATCTAGTGGCAACCCTGGTAAGTCTTCAGGAAAAACATCGGGAAATTCCCTCATAACTAGAATATCCTCTAACTTCAATTCAGTTTCACGGGTATCTCTCACAGAAGCTAGATAACCCTCGCAACCATTCCTCAACAATCGTCTAGCTTACAAAACTGAGATTACTAAAGGAGGAGTGTTAACTCCATTATCCACAAAACAAAATTCTGGTTAATTAGGAATCTGAAATAGTACCATTTTGCCTCGGCAATCAACAGAAGCATAATTGGTTGCCAACCAATCCATTTCAAGAATTATGTCAAAGTCCCGCATATCTAAAATAGTCAAGTCTACAAGCAATTTCCTGTCATCTATACTAACCACAAGAGATTTGAAAATTAAGTCAGCAACCATAACACCTCCTATCGGGGTTTCAACACATAAGTCGATCTCTTTAGAGACACATTTCCATCCATGTTTCTCAACAAATCCCATAGACACAAGTGAATTGGTAGCGCCAGAATTAAATAACACATGTGTATAAACAGAAGACACTAAAACAGTACCTGACACCACCATGTTGGAAGTCTGAACATCTTGTTGCGTAAATGCGTACACTCGACCCTGAGTCTTTGGCTTATGACCTCCATTTTTCTTTTGATTTCCCGAAGACACTTTGTCTGTTGAAGTTCCTTTATTTGTCCATGCTTTCTGTTCAGTCTCACGCCCCTTCTGATTAGGGCAATCAGCTATTCTGTGCCCTTGTTGCCCGCAAGAGAAACAAGCCCCAGTATTCCAACGACACTCACTATTCTGATAGAATCCATTACATCTAGTGCACTGTATCCGATCATTCTTCTTATCAACACTACCACCCATAGTTCAACTTCTCTAACTCCCAATTGAAGAAATCTTTTGTCTTTTAGCATTGCCCTTCGAACTGTTATTAGTTTGGAAGTTGAAAGAACTAGGCCTCTTCTTATAGTTCTCTTCTTTCTCTTCTTGGGCTCTAGTAAGGCCACTCTCAACCAACAATGCCTTATTCAATACGGCTCCAAAAGTAGGTAACTCGAAAGGAACCACCGGTTGCATAATGTTCGTTCTTAGCCCACCTTGAACTTTCGTGCTTTGCTATCCTCGTATGCTTCAAATGCTGATGCAAATTTAGACAACTTCATAAACTTAGCTTCATATTCTGCAACCGTCTTATTCCCTTGCTCTAACTTCGAAAATTCCCTCTGTTTTTGTAGACGAACACTCCTAGGGAAGTATTTCTCATTGAATGCATTCTTAAACCTTTCCCATGTATAGGGGTTGGCATCATGCTCATGTATGCGCTTCTCCATCTGCCACCAATTGTTAGCTATCCCTTGTAACATAAACGTAGCATAGGTCACCTTCTGGTCATCCGTACACTCAAAAACGGGAAACAACTTTTGCATTTCTGTCAACCATTTTTCAGCCTCCAAAGGGTCTGTGGCTCCATCAAATGCCAAGGCTAGTAATGTTACAACGTCGCCTTGGTTGTGGCCCAACACCTAGTTGCATCCATTGTTGTTGCTCTATAAGTCTAGTCAAGTTATTTCCTATGGTGATTTTTGTTGTACCACCCCAGTCACAGTCTAAAGCACTTGAACCATTCCAACTGGATTGGGGATTGCAGCTTGTTCTTGTTGTCCCAACTCTTGCCCCTGATTTCCTCCGACTGCTTGAGAACCACTACCATTATTAGTCACATTCTCTCATCGATTGTTATTACTAGTCCATCGATTCGTTTGATCCTGGTGTGTATTCCTAGCCATATTTGCCAATGTCTCCTCATGTTCCATTGTAACCTATATGCATCAATAATAAAACCTCATCTTATTCTATTCTCAAGTCCCTATAACATGTAAATAAAATTAACATTATACTAAATTATAAGCGTTCCCAATCCTACATCCACCCAATCTCACTACTATTCTATACTAGTCTTTAAAATTATAACTTGGCTCTGATACCACAAAATTGTCACGCCCCAAGCTCCGTGACAACGCCGCACACTCATTTAAGTGAGCATGCAGGGCTAAGAGTCCAACACATAACCAACAATGTAAAATACTCGAATTAAATCCTTAATTATCATAATGCTAAAATCCATAAAAATTGATAATTCTTATCATATGAAATTGTCCACCAAGTCCACTAATAAAATCCACTAACAAAACAATAATTCAAGTACTTAAATCATAGTCCTACTCTCAACACTCCCACAAATAAAAATCCTGCGCAACTTTACTCCTCAAAATCTAAAAAAAATAATAAGGATAAGCTAGATAGCCCAGTAAATAACCAACCATTACTGCTAGCTGGATCAAGTATACAAAAGAAATAGTTGATAACCAATAAATATATTTTTTTGCTACCATTCAATAAATGAACAATTATTCTGTAAGATGGTTTCATAGTTGAAAATAAACAGTGTAGTAATACATTTTAATTGAAAAGACAATGAGGTAATTCGAAGAAATTCCATTGTCCAAATCGATGGTTCAATATTCAGATGGTTCAATGATGCGATTCACAAAACCCAAGTCTTGGTGACTATGGTCACTTAGCCTGTGACAAGGCCCAGAACCACACATAAGCTGGTGGTAAAGCCCCAAAAGAAACTAGTTCTGTGCCAATAAATAACCCCCATTGGCTAGGGTCCAAATCATAGTCAGACTAGAGTGATGTTCAAAATTCAAAACAATACAAAAATTTTAAATAAAATATTCGATATTTTTAGAATAAACCTTTGGTACAATTTTCAAACTAGTTTCACAAAATATTCAAATAATTTTCATAATAATATTCGATGTTGTTTTATACTTGACCCATATTTTATTTTAAGAGCACATGAAGGCTATGAATAAGTACTTATAATTTTAAACGATTCAATAGAAATAAAAATGTACCAACAGTGATAGAGGGTTACTTACCTCAAACGCTTAAAATAATATTCCACTACACTACCTCCAGACACCCAGCTCCACTAATTCAATCACACGAACCTAATAAATAAAACCCCAAATAAATTAATATTTTGATGTCTTTCGCACATCAACAAGAACCCATTATATATATATATGTGCTTAAAATCCAAGAGACACCAAATCTATCCACCCAATTCAATAGCCAAACATACCTTACCCAATTTACAAAACCCAAAAGTCAAAACACACACACCCAAATTGCTCCACTCTTACACGTTGCACCCAAACATCCAATTCTCAAAATAAAACTAATAATCAGTAATACAGGTGAACTTTTACCTCCACCAATGGGTGTCCAACTATCACCAATTTGAGCCTTCAATCTCTGCGGCAGTCTCTCTTCTGAAACCTCTGTAATATTGTGATACCACATAATGTGAAAACCCTTTTTTTTTCTTTTCAAAAGGGTTAAAAAAAACCTAATTCTTAAGATTACAAAATTACCCATACAATTTATTTTAATTATTAATCTATCCAAAAATAATTTTGTAAATAACTTGGGTTTTACAGGCCCAGTCAAAAGGCCAGACAGAAGGAACAGAAAGTCCAAAGTTGGATTCTAGTCCAAAATTGGCTCCTCAGAACAAACAAAGTGTCAGCAAAGAGCAATTGGCTAAAGTTCACACTGAACTGAAAGTTAGGGAAAGATCCAGCTTAGCAGGACTTGAGAAGGCCTTGATGGAAAGCGATAGTGAGACAGAAGGAAAAGTTGAACTAGGCTAAAGAAAAGAAATGGCTGAGGATGAGATGTTTGAAGCCTTCATGGACGAACAGACATTTTTGGTCGAAAAAATAGTAGGAGCAGACTATTTGAAGGAAGTCACTAGTATTGACGTACCAGAGTGTAGAATAGAAAATGCTTCTGAAAAAACTAAACAAGTTTGCCTGGAAAAGAAACAAGTGCAGCCAGCAGTTCAGTTTGGCTCATTTTCTCCAGTGTCAGTAAATATGGTGTATATATTGCCACAGGAGTTCCAGGTTGAAGATGGAAACCAAAAAGGTCAGGAAATTGACCCTATTCCAGTTTCTCGTGAAGATTCATAGGTTAGCATAATTCAAGATGAGTCTGAAGTGGCCACACCAATGGAAACTGAAGATGAGAGTGAGGAAGTGAGTATTAATCTCTTATATCCCTTTAAATATCCTACAACATCCATGACACAACACATTAAGCCCTTGTATACCAAGGCTTTTTTCGATGGGATACAAATGAACAAGATATTGGTGGATAATGGGGCCGCAGTGAACCTGCTTCCGAAGTCCTCTTTAAAGAAACTGGGAAAAAGAAACCCCAGATTAATCCCAACCAGCACAACCATTGCTGGCTTCGCTGGGGATAAGCAGATGGCTCAGGGTATCTTGCCCATCAACCTAAGTATGGGAACCAGAGATTGCATGACGGTATTCTTTATTATAGATAGTAATGCCAAGTATAATGCTTTTACTTGGCAGGGATTGGATCTACACCAATAAATGTGTGCCTTCCTCTCTACATCAGAAAATAATGATGGCCTTATGCAATGGAAAGACATGGGAGATCAGTGTAGACCCTCAACCCTTTATCGCTTGTGCTGACTTTGCAGAGGCCAAGTTGTATACTGAAGAAGTGACATCACTCAGTATATTGAGAAAACCTGATGGTTCAGCCGAAGTGACGGCTGATGAGGAAGTAGCACACCTGAAGCACTTAGTGTAGGAGAGTGTTGATGAAGAATTCGTCATCAATAATGATAATGATGCTTGGTTGTAGGCAAGAAGATGAAAGCCAAGAAGCCAGACCCTTGGCTTTAAGTAAGTTTTCGATATTGGACATAAAATCGATAGTCCAGGAGGTTCAAGAATAAGAGAGAGAAGACATGGTAGTTGGCTGTAAGTAGAAGCAACAACAGGTCAGGTCTTTGACCTTTGATAAGTACTGTGCATTGGACATCGAAACAAAGGTCTAGGAAATACAGGAAGAAGAAGCCTTGTGGACAGACTTTGTCTACGAGGAAGAAGACAAAGATATTGAACCAGAGAAAGTGGGAGCAAAACAGAGCAAAGAAGTTGCTTCGAGGCAGAAGAAATCAAAAGAGAAGCATTAGTAAGTGCTCAATACAAGACCGCTTGGAAGAAGTCAATTTAGGGGAAGGTTCTGCACAGCAACCCACTTATATCAGTGCTTGGTTAAGTGCTCTTGACAGGGGTCAGTTATTGGTAGTTTTAAAGAGATATAAAGATTGTTTTGCGTGGTCTTATAATGAACTGTCAGGATTGGATAGGTCATTAGCGGAACGTAGGCTCCCTATGAAGCCTAACTTCAAACCACACAAACAAAAACCAAGAAGGATGAGTCCTGAAGTGGTTCAGAAAGTGAATGAGGAAATTCTCAGACTCCTTAAAGCAAGCTTCATTAGAATAGCCAGGTATGTTGAATGGTTGTCAAACATTGTGCCTGTAGTTAAAGAGAATGGCAAGATGAGGGTATGCATTGATTATAGAAATTTGAATTTGGTAACCCCAAAAGATGAATACTCCATGCCCATAGTAGACTTATTGGTGGACACTTTAGTAGGGCACAAGATTTTGTCTATGATGGATGGACATTCTGGTTACAACCAAATCTGCATTGCAGAGGAGGATGTCCATAAGACAACATTTAGATGTATTGGGAACATTGACACCTTCGAATGGGTTAAAATGCCATTTGGTCTGAAGAATGCTAGGGCTACATATCAAAGGGCAATGAACATTATCTTTCATGATCTCATTGGAGGATATTTAGAGTGTTACATTGATGACATTGTAGTAAAATCCTAGTCTATGGAGGAACACTTGGTTCACTTGGAAGCAGCTTTCGAAAGAATGAGAAAGTTCAAGTTGAAGCTTAATCCTCTCAAATGTGCTTTTGGTGTATCAATTGGAAAACTTCTTGGGCTATATAGTACACAAGAAGGGAATACAGATTGATCATAATAAAGCCAAAGCCATCACTGAGGCCAAGCCTCCATCAAGTAAGAAAGAAGTACAAAAGTTCCTTGGTCAAGTTAATTTTCTTTGAAGATTTATTTCTAACACTGTAGGGAAAACTAATGTATTTTCTTCTTTATTAAAGTTGAAAGATGAAGAGGAGTTTGTGTGGACAGCAAAGCATCAAACTGCTTTCGAAGGAATTAAAGCCTACTTGGCCAAGCCTCCAGTGTTGATGCCACCAAAGAACGACAAGCCTTTGAAGTTATACATTGCTGTTGCAGAGGATTCATTGGGAGCTTTCCTAGCCCAGGACAATGAAGAAGACAAGGAGAAAGCAGTTTATTATCTTAGTAGGTTTTTAAATTCTTGTGAATATAAATATTCAACTTTAGAAAAACTGTGCCTTGCATTGTACTTTGCAGCAATGAAATTAAGATATTATCTTTTGCCTAATGTTGTCTCGGTAATTGCAACCATAGACTTGGTTAAGTATATGTTATCTAGACCAATGTTAAGGGAAAGAATTGACAAATGAATATTAGCCTTGTCAGAGTTTCATCTAGAATATGTCCCCCAAAAGGCAGTAAAAGGACAAGTTTTGGCTAACTTTTTGGCAGATCATCCTTGTCAAATGGAAAGCCAGGAGATAATGGATCTTGGTATGATCAGTGTTGAGCCATGGCATATGTGGTTCGACGGTTCAAAGGCCAATGGTCTTATTGGAATTAGTATTGTAATTAAGTCACCACAGGGGGTAAAAACCATACATGGTTTCAGAGTGGATAAAACTACTTGTTCCAATAATCAAGCTGAATATGAAGCTTTAATAATAGGATTGGAAATGCTTATTGGATTACAAGCTCATGTAGTTGATATATTTGGAAATTCTCAATTGGTGGTCAACCAAGTGAAAATAATTTTCAAATGTCAAAGTGCAAGCATGTTACCATACTATGTTGTTGTATTACATTTGCTTTCTCAGTTTCAGATAGCAAATGTGACTTATATCCCAAGGTTCATAAATAACAAAGCCAATGATGTAGCTTAGAAGGCTTTGAATTTCAGAAGAAGGGATGACACTCAATTGAACATAAGTCAAACAACATATCAAAAATTAATACCACCTTTAACTAAGAGGAATGTGGTGTTAGAAGTCAATCATAATGACTTACAAGATCAAGATTGGAGGCACCAATAATGCAGTACCTAACTGGCCCATCTTCGAAAGCCAATAGAAAGATCAAATTACAATCTATGCAATACATAGTGTATGGTAATGCTCTTTACAAAAGGGGAGCAGATGGATTGTTATTGGAATGTCTAGGGCCGAAGGAAACATTGACAGCCATGGCAGAAGTTCATGAAGGCATTTGTGGTGCCCATCAGCCTGGTGTGAAGATGAGATGGTTGCTTCGAAGGCATTCCTACTATTGGCCAACCATCCTTAAAGATTGTATAGAGTATGCTAGAGGTTGCCAGAGATGCCAAAAACATGGCATGATAAGACATGTACCAATAACTGATTTACATGTAGTTGTGAAGCCTTGGCTATTTAGAAGTCGGGCTATGGATATGATAAGGAAAATACATCCACCCTCATCGAAACACCATTGTTTCATCCTAGTGGTCACAGATTACTTCACTAAGGGGGTTGAAGCTAAACCATATAAAGCTGTGGATCAAACTAAGGTTATTGGATTTATTAAAGATCTGATTCATAGGTTTGGCATCCCACAGACCATAACTGTGGATAATGGGATTGTATTTGATGGAAAGATGATAAAATCTTTCATAGCAAAATTTGGAATTACCCTTGTTAATTCCACTCTTTATTATGCACAAGCAAATGGTCAGGCAGAATCATCCAACAAGTCCTTCAAAAAAGGAATACAGAGAATTGTAGAAGACAATCCTAGGGATTGACATAACTTGTTGTTGGATGTATTATGGACTTATAGGACTTCTCCAAGATCAAGTACAGGAGTTACCCCCTATGCCGTAGTATATGGGCATGATGCAGTGTTTCCTGTGGAGGTTAACATTAAGTTGTTGAGGGTGAAATGCCAGGACAAGTTAAATTCGGAGCAGTATCATTAGAGCATGTTCTTGGAATTAGAAAATGTGGATGAAGGTAGAATTTTTGCATTAAATAGTATTCTTTTCCAAAAAAAGAGGGTAGCCAAAAACTATAATAAAAAAGTCAGGCACATTAGCTTTGATGAAGATGATTTGGTATGGAAGACAATACTTCCAATAGGATTTAAAAGCCATAAGTTTGGCAAATGGCCACCTAAATGGGAAGGTCCATATCAAATTCATAAATTCTTGCCCGGGGGAGCATACCATTTGAGAAATCTAAATGAATATGTGCATCCTAAGAAAATTAATGGTAGGTGCTTGAAACCTTATTATCCAATTGTGTGGGAAACGCAGTGAGTGTAGAAAATGCTAAATAAGAGAAGCATAAAGACACTCAAATAATGAATAAAGATTTCATTTCATATAGAGTTGAGTACATACAACCATAAATTGGCCTAAAAATCAGTACAATGTTTCAGTTGTTCCCATACAATTGATTCTCTACTCTTAAGAGATGGGAACAGTTGAATGGTTGTAGCCATGTCCTGCCTTCGATTAGCCAGCCCTTGATTGGTGATTTGCAGCTTTGCAGCAATTCGATCCAAGGCTAGATTAACTACTGATAACTCTTCTTCTAATTGAGCTTTCTTCTCCAAGAGCTGGGTTCGAAATCGAGAAGCAGAGAAATGTTGTCCCTTCAATTTAGACACCTCGGCATGTATATGGGAAACAAATTCCTTGTCTTTCAATAGCTTCTCCTTTGCATCTTTGGCAATATGGCAGATGTTGACATAAAAATCTATAGTAGCTGCTGCTTGGGACAAGTGACTTGAAAGAGCCATGTTGGATTGCTTAATGACCTTACAGCAATGGAGGAAACCATTCTTGATGATAGGTCTTTGTAAGGCTTCGAATGGGATCATTGAGAATAATGTCAACAATTCCAAACAGGTGCCCAAGTCTAATGGAGGTAAGAAAGCCTTATTGATGGTTGAAGAGCTCTCAAAAATTTCCAAAAGAGAGTCAGCTAGAACCAATGGCTCAGCTTCATTATTGGTTGCTGGAATGGTAGAAGGTATGTCAAAAAGGCTAGCCAGCCTAGCTTCAAAAATGTTCATCTCTATCACTGATATTAGAGGTGTAGAAAGATCTCTAGTGGAAGGAGGAGATGGCTACGTAGGGATATGAGAAGAGATTGAAGCGTCCCTAGTAGTGTTTATAGTTCTGGCCACCAATAAGTCAAGAGAAGAAGTACTGGAGCTAGATGGTGATGGTGGACAAAGAATTGGTGAGCTACCAGTGTCTTCTCTGGGAGTATCAGCTATCACTGAAGATGAAGTGATAACTGAGACCTCCTCAGGTGGAGAAGAAATAGCCAGGACCATAGGAAGAGTGAATTGGGTTGAGATGAAGGTTAAGTGAGGCAGATACAGTGTTAGGTCTGAGTATAAAGGGATAGGTATGTTTGGCCTCAAAGAAGATATGGAAAATGTGGAGCTAGAAAGAGGGAATACTGTTTGGATAGGCTCGACATTCATGGGCACTTTTGTTGGGCTCTTATTTCTTCTTGGCCTTTCATCTGACAAAGGAGAAGGATGTGGAATAACTTTTGCTGTAGATCAGAAAATAAGAAGTAATGATAAGTTTTGTTGCTTGAACTTTGAGAAAGGAAATCAGCAAAGAAACTAAAGGAAATTACCAGCCTCAGAAGTAGTGGTAGTAATGATTGGAGAACTGCGAAGAGCATAATGTTCGGCAGTTTGTTGCCTTCTTATAGCTTCTCTTTGGAGTGCATCAGCAACAGTAGCTTCATCCTTTAGTACTTGCTGTTGTCTCCTCTTCTCAGACCTCTAAAATACAATGATTTCTTTGGAGTGCTCCTCTTCCACTGCTTTGGCAGCTGCTTCATGAGTAGAGTCCCCAATAAGGTCAGAGGGAGAAATTGTCATTTTCTTCATTCTTTTCAATGGTATCTCTTTCTCTTTTTATGTTTCTTCCTCTTCCAATTGAGTTTCAAGTATCTCCTCCTTAGGATTAAGCAAAAGTCTTCTTTTCCTCTGTTGTTGTTACTTGCCTTTGAGGACATTCAAAGCCTAAACTTTCTGAGGAGATTCTACTTGTGAAGCTCCTACATTAAAAAAATAGAAAGCCATAAGTAGATGAACAAGGCATTATAAACATCAGAGAGAGAAGAGAAAGGAAAAAATGGAAATACATACCTCTCTTCGAAGTAGCCTTGGTGACTCTAGGAGAAGGAAGAGAGGCAACGAGAGTAGTCTCTGTGACAGTAGGAGTAAGAGCTGGGATAGCAGGGGCAATAGAGACTGTAATAGTGGTCCTAGTCTTTTCGGGTTTGGCTTGAGTGGGCACATCTAGTCCCACTAGCAGATCTTTGGGAGGTATTGCCAAGAGCACCTCCATATTGGCTGTCCACCAATTTTGAAATCTTTTTTAAAGCTGTTCCATGTGGGATAAAAGGGGTGAATTGAAACTCACTCAATTCTTGTAGCAATTTGAATGTTGCTTCTTCCAATTTGTTTTTGGGTCCCTTCAGGTCTCTGACTGTAAGATTGGTATTGGAGAGGCTACAAAGAGTGACAGGGATTCCTTGAGTAAGCCCAAATTGCCTGGCAAATTAGGAAAGACAATAAACTTCATATATACATTTGTAAGCTCGAAGATTCAAAGTACCAATGAAGAGCTCCCTTGGCAACAAGATAGAGACCCACATATCCTTGTGTAATGAATTGGAGCACTCCCTATCAGCCAAAAATGCCTTGAGCCAGGCTGGTCTTGTATTAGTTTCGAAGAGGCAAAAGAAGGAAGGAAGTGAAGAAATTGAGAGTTGATGAAAGAAAGTAAAGTAGTAGGCAAAGCTGGAAAGGTATAAAGAAATCCTAGCAAATTTCTCTCTATAAGTAGTGGGTTCTTGCACCAAAAATCTCAAGCACTTGGAATGTAGACCAGTGAAATATGCGAAGAGCCAGAGTTGTAATACTGATAGAGGGCCTCCTTGGTTAACATCAAGAGGTTTCTCATAAAATTGGGAGCATGCTCTATATACATGGCCTAAAACATAAGGAGCCAAGGTTATTCTCTTCTTCGAAGCAAGTGCCTTGGCAAGTGGGGCAAACTCAGGCATAATCCGCTGAGATGAAGTGCAAAAGAGAAATTTGCATAACCAGTACATAATGAAGGAAAAGAACTCTCAATCATCTACAGAACCTATCTTCTTTTTCTCAAATTTTACAAAATCACTAAAAGAAGAGTTCAAGGATAGAATAATGAAGTTGACCGAAAGGTCTGGGTAACTAGGCGAAAAGGGAGCACCAAATGGTGAGAGCCCTAAAAGATGGCAAATATCAAGAAAGGTGGGGGCCATTATACCACACCGAAACTAAAAAAAATTAAAAGCCGAATTCTAGAAACAAAAGGGCTGTAGGAATTAAAAAAGGATCCTTAGGGATAATGAACCTGGAAAGGCGAAGGGCATCAAGAATACAGAGCTCTTGTAGATCCAATTCTCTGGCTGGCACAACCTTGTCATACCACTCCTCCTATTCAACCCTCAATGTGGGCCAGCAACGGTGGGGACGGTTTATCCTCCAGCTTCCCCAATCAAAACCCTCTCCGTAGAGCAGGTAGTGATCCTCTAGACGAGGATACAAAGCAGGAAGTTGAGCTAGGGCTTCTCTGAAGATGGGTCCCAAGACGTATTCCTATTGTTCATTATGGCGAGGAATAAAGAGGTGACCATCTGTGGCACTCGGTTCACCAGCTCTGAGCTTGGATATCTCTTTGTTGATACATCACTTTAAAGGCAAGAATGGACTCACGCGCTCCACAACTGGTACTTTTAGGGAGAAAAAAGCCATTGGCAAGAGTTTTCGAAGGACAAAGCTGAGAAAAGAGTAAAGAGGAGGAGAGGGTAGTAGAAGTGAAAGGGTTTGTGTTTTGGGTAAACGAGTAAGATAAAAGCGCGAAGGGAGAGGGTTTTAAACCTTTCTGTTCGAAAGATGCCCCATCTGTCTAAATGGGTAAAAAGACTCAAGATAGATTGTTTGGTTGATGTTGGAACCCCGTATGAGTTTAAGACTTTGTCCTAAAATTTGTGAGGGTCCTGAAAGTGCAATGTGAAAAGTCTCTCTCAAGGTTGATTGTTTGGGCGTGAGACATATCTCAAACAATCAAATTGGCTTCGAAAACAAATATTTGGCTTCGAAATTCAAGATTTGGCTCCAAAGCCAGATGTTAAACAATCAACTAAGGCTTCGAGAGCAGGTAATTGATTTCGAAGCACATTTTATGCTTAAAAATACAAGAATGCTTAGGTTTTGTCTGCTTCAAAGGGATTGGTGACTTGTTATTAGGTATCTTGTAAAGATAAAATCCTTCGAAGTAAACTTTGAAGTACTTTGCAGATAGAATTTGTTTGTTTTAGACTTCAAAGTTGCAAAACCAGTATTTGGTCAAGTAGTGAAGAAACTGAAAAGAAGCTCACTCTTTAGGAGTAAGCGGGGTAAGAAAAGTCCTATACTTCGAACCACGTAGATTGTGTTTCGAAGCAAAGTTGGTTAATTTGAAACTATTAGTTAAACAAGAACAGATTATGTTAACCATATAATTGGAATGTAAAGCAAAGGTTGCCCTTCTTAAGAGAAAATTCCACACTTTGGAAGTTTTTGAGTTAGGCTTCAGAGCAAAATTGGTAGATTCAAAGCTTCTTTGAACATAACGAGTCAAGTCACAACAACCATACAATTAAGCATACAATTATAATATAAAATCAGATCATGACAGATGAAATTTGAAAAGACTAGTTTTATTGATAAGTAATGTTTACATTGGGAAGACTCATTTGGCTACATTCTCAATTTCGTAAAAATAAGGAATGGACAAAGTTACAAGATCATGAAACTTAGTCCAGCAAAACTCAATAAACATATGCTCTTTTATTAATCTATCTTCTATCCTATCCAAATTTGGTTTATCTAATTGATGAGCCCTTAATTGGAAGAAGAGTTATTGGGCTTTCATTTCAAATTCTATTTGCTTAAGAGCCTTCTCTGTCTCATCCATCTCCTCTTCCTCATGTGCTTCGCCCATAATGGCATCTTCTTCATACTCTAAGTCGTGGTTTTGGAAGTTCTCATATTTTTTGAGGAGATTCTCTGCCTTATACTGAATTTGGATTCGAGCAGCAGTGGTTTCATTCAATACTTCATTGGTAATAGAAGCATTGATGTGCCAATCGAGGAGGAGGGGAAGTTAGTCCAGGAAAGCATAGAGCTCTGCATGGGCTACAGGGTTGAGAAGGTGGCTGCGAGAAATAATGTCACAAGCCCATAACAGGTTCTTGTGAGGAATATCATCTCGCAAGACTTTGAAGGACAAATGGGAGAAAACAGCAAGCAAGGTCTGAGCCCTATATTGCTGGTAAGCAGTTGGAGGAATTGGAGCTTGATTAGGAGTGAAGTGTTGACTCTCAAAGAGGGTGAGCCTCAATTCCTCAATCCAATTTGGGTTGGAGGGCAACAAAGGAGCAGTGGGAGCCCCTCTAAATGAAGATGGGAATTCAGGTTTGTTCACACACTCAAGCCAATCAGAGGAGCAAAGTTTTTCTTTTTTGGCCAGGAGTGCAGGACTGATTCTTAAGGCTTTATCAGGCTATGGAGCCCTTCACACCATTCGAGACGGCAAAGTAGAAGTGTACCATGCTGAAAGTAAGTTGTCCTCAAGGCTGCGTAGACGGTTGAAAGGAATGTATGAGTACACTACAGAGCTGTGCATGGAAGGGTGGACTGCAAGAGGGTTATCGAATTCAGGAAATTGATGATGAATGCGCTCTCTTGTCTGAGGTTGAGTAAGAGTAGGCCAAGCTCCCCAACCAGAAACTTTAGAAGAAGAAGAGGAAGCAGCAGCCTCATCCCATGCAAAAGGTTTTATGGCAGAAGAAAAGCTTCCAATATCCATTGTTGCAAAATCTTGGTCTAGAGAATTGTGAACAGTAGGTTCTTGGTCCAAAGGTCGATGATTTGCAAAAGCTTCCATGACTTGAATAAATGGAGGTGGATAGGTGTGGCTAATAAATGCATGAAAGTTCTTTCGAGGACGAACATCATTATCTAACAACCTTTTGTATGTTTAATCTATGTAAGAAAAGGTTTGTTTGGCCATGACAAATAGTGTTAGCCTTTTCGAATGCTCAGATAGTGGGAAATGTTCAAGGCATAGAAAAGAATTTAATGCAATTCAAATATTGCAATGATGGACGTCGGTTGCATTTCTAAGAAGATGCAAAGCCCATGTATGTCCTAGGACGTGGGTAACATGCCTTAATCCACTAATATCACCAAGTATTGTGTATATTAGTGCGGGGGGTAATGTTGGCTGTATAATTTGTAAAAGCCAATCACAATTCAGCACGTGGCATGAAGAGGGCAATTTAGGGAGTTAATACAAGTTGCCAACCAAAGTCAGACACGTGTCAGTCCGTATTGATAATAATGGATCTGCGTAGCACTGGAACAATCGAGGGATACAAAGTAATGTCGCCTAACGGTTACTCACAAAGTTTAAATTCAAAATCAGAAGGGAAGCCTAACTGCAAGAGTGGCGTAGTGGGACTAACTGTGAGAGAGCGTGTTCAGCAATCATGGGAGGACATTTTGACGGTTAGAAGCCCACTTCGACGATTATCATTGAAAAGTATAAATAGCAGAGAAGGCCCCAGAATGAAGGATCCAGACTCAGATAAAAAAACCAGTTTATTTACTTCTTCGTTTTTCCTTCCAGTTTTTACAGTTCTTTATATTTTTGCACTTCAATTCCTGTACTGCATTTCATTCCTAGGAGTAGTTTCAAATAGCTTGTTGCCGTAAACCTCTACGAGGTTGGGTCAGATCATTGTAAGTTTTTCATTTTACTTAATGAAATTCAGATTCTGAAATTGTTCTTCACTTATTGTTATTTACTAAATTCTCCTAAACAAGCCACCAGTAAAAATCTTCTTCATTGAGGCTGAGAGAACTATAACAAAATCGTCTGATAATTGGTTGGCAATTAATTTTGTAAGGACTAGTTGATCCTTGCTAACAAGCTTAAAATTACATTATTAACCTTCGAAAGGCAAAAAGCCAACAAAACTCGCTCAATTCACCCCATTTTGACTGGCCTTAAGACTTGAGTGCTTTCTTTTAAACACTCGATGATGAAAATTGAAATGTGCTATTTTACGAATTTGTCAGCAGAAAAGTTGGATTTAAGCTTTGATTCCAACCTTACACCCATTTTGGCCAAATTATTTTAGACTTATTCAAAAATATTTTTCGAATTTTTTTTTTTGTTTGAGAAATTTAGCAGTTTTGGAAAATTGACTCTCATACCACATGGCAAGCCACATAGTTTTGAGATACCACATGGCAAGCCACATGTTTTTGGAAATATCACATGGCTAGCCAAAGAAAATTTTTTTTCAAAAGGAAAAAAGGAGAGAAAAATTTGAAGAGAGAAAATTTTGTTTCAAAAGTCTTGAGAAAAGAATTTTGGTTTAGAAGGATTTTTGTTTCAAAAAATCTTGAGGGAGAGAGATTGATTTTTAAAAACCTTGAGTTATTTTTGAGAGTGAGAGAGTTTTTTTTTTTTTTTTTTTTTTAACCAAAAGCCTCTAATAAACCATTCTATCCACTGATATATACCACCCAAAATTCCATTAAAGTTTAAACTTGAAACTTCTTGCTGAGATTTCAAAACATACTCCATAATCGTGAGGGTGTTATAAAAAAAATTTGGTAATCAGAAAATTCATCATTTCCTCCAAAGGTAGGTTTTTTCAATTTTCTCATTTATTTTTTTCTATTTCTCTTGCCTTTAAATATGTGATTTAGCTTGTTAGAAATGGTTGGCTAAGCCACCTGGCGCAATTTCTTTATTTTCTTGAATTTTATTTATTACTTTACATATGTGATTTAGCTTGTTAGAAATGGTTGGTTGAGCCACTTGATGTAGTTTCCTTATTTTCTTGAATTTTGTTTATTATTTTTGAATATGTGATTTAGCTTGTTAGAAATGGTTGGTTGAGCCACTTGATGTAGTCTCTTTATTTTGAATTTTGTTTCTTATTTTACATATGTGATTTAGCTTATTAGAAATGGTTGGCTGACCCACATATCCTTAGATGATGTAAATAAATTGGTTGTATTGTTTACTTAGATAGTTGTTTGTTGTAATAATTCCCACCTCGTGTCTTTTATTCAATGTTGTAAATATTCAATATTATAATAATTCCCAACCCTAGTAACATTTTTATGTATATAGCATTAGATTTTGTATATAATATCATGTATATTTTACTAACTTTCTTTTGTAGTGTTCCACGGGACGCTAGGAAATACAAGTAAGCATTTATGGCCTTGTGTGTGTGTCAATTTCCGACCACACTGCCAATTTAGTACTCAACTGGAGAACACCGGCAGAATAGGTTAAGCCCGAACAACCTACAACAGAAAGAAGAGATTTCGGCGGTGGCTCGTCCACCCGGGGGCACTCCAACGATCAAGTTAGTAAAATATCTCTCAAAGATAACCAATAGTGCTTAACGCACTAGACAGAGCATAAAAAGCATACCTTAGACCCATGGGGGTGCCTCCTTTTTATAGCCAACACAATCCTAGTCCCAATAGAAGCCTAACTTCAATGGATTCAGGATTACTGCTAATCTTGGACTCCCAGTAGGATTGGGATAAACTCTCTAAGAGTTTTATCTTAATCCAAACTGAAGTCTTCTCTCATTCTAGGACTCTTGTCCCTTATCCGCTTATCTCGGATTTCGGTTTCTTCGCAGATAACCTCGACCTAGCCGAGATGATCTCGGCGTCATGACCAGGACATGTGGCATCTCGGCTGGCACTTCGGTGACACATCGGCCACGTGTTGTCATTCAAAAATTATGTCCCCACAACTGCCCCCTAGGTTCTATTACCTCGGCATCTTGAGGTGATGGAACCTATATCATTCCTTCCTTTAATCATGACCCCGGTTTAATTTCAACTTGTAAATTTTTCATAAATTTCAACAAGTGTAAACATGTCCTCGGTTTAGCTTCAACTTGTAAATTTTTAAAATTTCAACAAGTGTTAAACATAATCTCGGTTTAACTTCAACTTGTAAACTTTTCTCAAGTTTCAACAAGTGTTAAACATGATCTCGGTTTAACTTCATGTAGACGTCCTCGAACGCCCCGGGAGGGTTAAGTCCCGTTCCGTTCATATTGGGGTCATTACAGTTCAAGGACTCAAATGTCACGGTTCTTAATCTTGAACCAAAGATTCCAAATCTGGCAAATCGATTTTGAAAACAGATTTTTTTTGAAAAGAAGTGCCAAACATGGACTGCTTTGCCAGATATAGAGTCGCCACCTAAATGTTTTTTAATAGGAAATTTAGGAAACCCTGACTCGGTGCTAAAGGCCACGTGTCCGTCATCACCAAAGTTATCTCGGCTCGGGAACTTGGGTACGATTGGGAAAGGTCACTTCGTGAGCACCCCTGCTCGCCCGGTTAAAGACCGGCCTCTACTAACCATCATATCTATTTTTGAAAACATTGTGTGTTCTTATTCCGGTTATTAGCCTAGATTTACTATGTAATGCGCACAGCATACAAGTATAGACTGAGTCGTCTGAATTGGAACAAAACACTTCATGTTTGTTTGTGAAAATGGTTTGCTACTCGCAAGTAGGCTTAAAATGCAGATTTTGCCACCCTCGGGTGGGCTTAAGAAAACATGATTTTGCCATTATCTAGTGGGCTTTAAAACAAACATTTGATGAATTGTTCCAATCCAAATAACCCAACCTCCACCCACAGGCATTCAAGCAGTTATATCACATAAGCAAATAGCCTCATAGTAAGCATGCTATCATGGCAGTCACTCACACACATGCAAGGATGCTAAAGCATAAAACTCACCAAGTACTCCAAGCTAAAATAGAAACTCATTAGAAAATCATGCATGATCCTAAATATACAGGATTGCCTAATGCAACACATGTAAAAATGCAACTATAGCAGGCTCGGCTATCCTAAACATGGCATATGGAATGCTACAGCTATCATGTATTCAACTTGGAATTGAAATATAAATGCAGTTAGTATGATACGCCGACCCGGTGCATGTAAAACAGATGAATGAATGCAAACATGCTATCATACTGTATGCTAATTGAAATATGCCCTAATCTAACCATCATAAGCAGGTAAATAAAAGGGAAGAAAGACGTGGGATTGGAAAACATACATCACACTCACCCACACTTATTACAATTATGCCCTTGCGCAGAGGGTCCGAATAAATAAACAATCCCGAATAAAAAAAATAGTACAGTCCAAATAATGTACAAATTCCTAATTAATTAACAAATTAACTAAGAAAGCTGTAAAACTGGCATGCAAGCCAGGGACTGCCTTGATTCCGCTCTAGGTGATGAATGATGCATGTTTGAGTTGCCTTTGTGCGGAAATCCATGACGATGCCCCAATTAGCCTCTGTTTGCACCTGTTCTTGAAATGCGTGCCAAGCTCCGAAAAGTTGCTGATTCTTCATTTTGCTGCAACAGAGAGCAGGAAAGGGGCATGGCAATGTATTTTCACAAATGTATGCATGTCTCGATCCTCGTGCCACCAATCACGCATATCGATGCATGATGGCCAAGGAGTCGAATTGCACAACTCGATATGGAATGAATGCACATGAAAACTCAATTAAACCTAACTCCATCATGGGTAATCCGGAGTGTCGGTGACTGGGGAATTGAGACACGTTCCGTCACTTGGAGTACGGAGTGTGCCTCGTTTCCCGTGCTCGGGCTAACTCCTATCCCAAGCACAATGCAATATGCATGACATGCATGAATGCAAACTAAGATACAACCTAACATGCACAATGCTATGAAATGGCATACACGATGCACGAGGTAACATGGCATACACAATGCGCTAACATACAACCTAGCATACACAATGCTATGGAATGAAATAGCATACACAATGCATAATGGAATTACACTAACATGAATGGACCTCAGCCACACTCACATAAGAGGCCATAATGATGAAAATGAGACAACTCGGGATACGTGCACACGTGCACGCAAACCGATGACCAACCCTAAGGCACGAAATGCCACTCTAACAAGACATGGCAAAACACAAAAAAAATAGCATACTATCATGCAAAAATCAGAGGTAAAATGAGATGAAAAATAGCCCCGAAACCCGGTAAAATGAAACCCGATGCATGAAACGAGTCCCGAAACACGGGTTTTGGCTTATGAAATGGCCTACAACTATACAATGCATACGTAATTTGAATATGAAATGAAAAGACAGAAGCAAGGAAGCCCCGAGACAAGCATTTTTACAGTTTAAAGTGAGGCCAAACAGTGGGCCCCGATAAGGCTAAATTAGCATACAAAAATGGCTCCGCAAGGGAGGTAATGAAGCAAGTCACAAATTCTGGCCCCAAATAGAGGAGGGGCCTTATACAATATTGAAGAGGGGCCAAAAATATGATGTTTCACAGTTTATGACAAACTCCAAAAACAGATACAAGTATGCTCAAAATGCTATGCAAGAAATGGGCCAACAAAGGGGCAAAGAAGCAAGTGGTGCATGTAGGTCTCAAACAAGTGAGGGACCTTCAACAATGTTGAAGGGGGACCCAAAATAATGCTTTTTATAGTTTATCACCAGCCCCAAAACAGTATACAAGTATGCTCAAAATATCATGCAAAATGAGGCCACCAAGAGGGCTATAACATGAAGTATACTAAGGGTGTGAAGAGGGGGTCAAAATAGGGCCATTTTCAGTTCAGACCAAAGTCCAAAAACAGAGACACAATAGGCTAATAAATCATGCAAAAATGGGGACCAAAGAGGGGTTCAATGGCAAGTGACACATGGAGGTCCCAAACAGTGATGAGCCCTTCTTCAATGTTGAAGAAGGGCTCAAAATAAGATACTTCAGAGTTTATGATAGAGCTCAAAACATATTATATATAGGCCAAAAATATCATGCAAAAATATGGCATCCAAGAGGGGTAATGAAGAAAGTGGTGGCTGGAGGTCTCAAACAGGGTAAGACCCTTCAACAAACATGACAAATGGCTCAAAATAATCCTAGTTCCAGTTAGGTTTGGAGCCCAAAACAGCAAGAAAAATGGCTAAAAAAATGATACAAAAAGAAGCTCAAAAAGGGGAAAATGGTGCTCACCCTTGAAGACCAACTCTTGGCTGCCTTTTGGCTTGAGAAGTGGTGTCTCCTAGCTGCTGGAAAGTCCCCCAAACTGCTGGAAATGGAAGTGGTGGTGTGGTGCTAGGTGGTGGTGTAGAAATGGGTGTAAGAGCTTAAGGGTTTTGAGGCTTAGAGTAGAGAGAGAGGGAGAATTGATGCAAGGCTCTCAAAACAAATTTTGTAACCCTAAAATCTGAAGGGGAGGGGCTGTATATATAAGCAAAAGGGGTGGAAAAGAGGGAGAAAAAAAAGGGGAGAAAACAAACCAAGTTTCCCCCCAAAATGGCCAAACCCTTGGACATGGGTGTAGTGGAAAACAAAATTCACTTCTAGGACACACTTGGGGAGGGGGGCATGGCCGGCTAGTTTAAAAGGGCAAAAAATTCATTTCACCAAATAGGTGGCCGGCCAGCCAAATTTTCTGGCCGGCCAGCTACTTTCAGGACAAAAAAAAAGGCTATCGGAGAGAAAAGTGGCTGGTGGGTGATTGGGAAGTCCAATGGTGGCCATTCAAGTGTCCAAATTGAAGCCCCGGAAGTTATCTTTCCAATGGCACAAACCTTGCATTAAAATTCCTCTTGTGGAAAAAGTTATGCCAGTTTCCGTAAACCCGTGCAGATTTCGGTCCAACCGGAGTGATGCCCTACTTCAATTAACCATGTCTCCCCCGTTCGGAATTGGATTTAGGAGATTCTTGAGTGAAAAATGAAGCCCCGGGAGTAAGATTTCCAACGGTGGTGGCCTCATAGCTTGATTCCAAGTATCCAAATGAATAGGCCCGATTCGGCGAGGGCTGCTCGACTCTCTCTTAATGGTTCATGCCCATTTTCTCCCCCGACTGGATTTCTTCCCTCTTCTCTTCCTTTCTTCAACTTCAAACCCCTAAGTAAGGTGTTTTGAAAGATTTTTCAAAGATTTCATCTCTTTTTCATTCATTTCCACTTTGTCCTTGCTTTCGGTTTTTGACAAAATGCGAGCCTCGGAACATCGCAGAAACTTTATTTCAAAAATGTTTTAAAAGAGAGGGTTTTAAGTCTAAAATCTTTTGATCGAGATCGTTCTGGTCCAGAACAGGGGTATGAAGTTGAGATTTGACTCTCTCTTTGCCGAAGAAATTGAACCTTTGCCCTGCGCACCTTTCTCCACCATGTAAATCATCAATCGCGTCGAAGTCTTATGGACGGTCAAAAATGGGGTGTCTACACTTCAACTTGTAAACTTTTCTCAAGTTTCAACAAGTGTTAAACATAATCTCTGTTTAACTTCAACTTGTAAATTTTTAAAATTTCAACAAGTGTTAAACATAATCTCAGTTTAACTTCAACTTGTAAACTTTTCTCAAGTTTCAACAAGAGTTAAATATGATCTCGGTTTAACTTCAATTTGTAAACTTTTCTCAAGTTTCAACAAGTGTTAAACATGATCTCGATTTAACTTCAACTTGTAAACTTTTCTCAAGTTTCAACAAGTGTTAAACATGATCTTGTAAACTTTCTCAAGTTTCAACAAGTGTTAAACATCATCTCGGTTTAACTTCAACTTGTAAACTTTTCTCAAGTTTCAACAAGTGTTAAACATAATCTCGGTTTAACTTCAACTTGTAAACTTTTCTCAAGTTTCAACAAGTGTTAAACATGATCTCGGTTTAACTTCAACTTGTAAACTTTTCTCAAGTTTCAACAAGTGTTAAACATCATCTTGATTTAACTTCAACTTGTAAACTTTTCTCAAGTTTCAATAAGTGTTAAACCAATCTTAGCTTGTGAAATTCCAACTCCCAAGTATTATTCTTCAGCCCTTTGCCCTCTAATGTGAACTTAAGTTTCACTTGGGCTCTCATTAGGCATGTGGCTTTGACCTTGATATTGCTCTATGGGCAGGGGATTTGCCCCTTGCATGGCTTCGACATACTCCTTTGTGGAATTTTTTTTTTAACTTAGGCCAAGCTCTTCTCTTCTCGGACTTAATTATCTAAGCCGAGATCTTGTCTTCTGGGATCTACTCACTTGGGCTAAGCTCTTGTCTTCTCGTGTCCAGTATTAGCTCGGCTTTGCTTCGGCGAACCATTTCTCCTCTCTTGTTTGGACGCCTTTGTCCTCGGCGTGTCTTCTTCAGCTCTGGCATACTTTTCTATCCTGGGCATCAGCTCCTCCATGCTTTTCGGCAATGTCTTTGTCAGTGATTTTCGAAGCAAGCAGTTATCCTTTAAGCCGTTTTTAAACGACACGACCGCCACTTTTTGGTTGCATCCTGGAATTCGGTTAAATACCTCATAATACCTTTTGGCATAGGCTCTAAGGTTTTTATCCTCGCCGATCTTCAGGACCATTAGGGCGTCCACCCTCAATGGTTGTAGCTTGTTTGTCACAAACTTGGCCACAAACATCTTGGCCAGGCCTTCCCAGGTTTTCATAGTTCCTTTTGGCAACTTGTGAAACCAATCCAATGCAATTTCTCCGAAGGATAAGGGGAACACCTTGCAAAGCAACGGCTCGTTCCTGGTGTACAACGCCATCAAGTTCAGTTACAAGCCGACGTGAAAGTTCGGGTCCGACTTATCGTTGTATATCTAGAACCTCGGCATACTGAACCTTTTCGGGGCCTCAAATTTGTCCAATTCTACTGAGAACGGTGTCCTCGGCTTGACAAGAGAGATCACCTTGGCATCTTGTCGCTTTCTTTGGAGGTAAATCCTCAGATCCTCCTTGGTTTGTCTAGGAGCTCAACTATCTCTGGATTTCAGCCTCTTTGGTGCACTACTTTCAGTGTCATTGTGAGTCCTTTTGGACCTCCCTCCATTGGTTGCGTCGAAATAGAGTTCCTTCCCCGAATATGCCGATGTTCTTTGGGGTCAGCTTCCTTAGTGCGATGTGTCCTCCGTGAATCTCCTCTTCTTGATTCTCCTCACCCGACCTCCCTTGAAGACCGGTGAGAATGTTCCTTGGTCTTATCGTGCTGAGGAGTTGGAGGAGTTGTCTTCTGCTCCCCTGTCTGGGCATCTTTCTTAGCCGCTGAAATCGGCGTATCTTGTAACGGGAACGGTAGCTGCATGACGTTATTTTGCATCATGAAATTGACCATTGTTTGTAGGTCCGCCAATTTGTCTGCCATTCTCTTCACTTCTTCGTTCCTCCGTAGGCATCTGTCTTTCCATACCTAGAGGTTATCTTCGTTATAGTACCCGCTTTGGTCTGTTTTCTTTGGTACGCCGTCTTCCTGGCCGACGTCTCTCACTCCATGATTCTGGTCACGAGTTTCTTCGTTACAATTGTCTTCTTCGACGTCAAGGTCAATAGGTCTCCCACTCCTAGTTGGAGTGTTATTCCCAATCTTCTCTTTCTGTCTGTCGTTGGCCATCTATTCTTCTTTCGTTTCCACAGACGGTGCCAAATTGTGTGTGTCAATTTCCGACCACACTGCCAATTTAGTACTCAACTGGAGAACACAGGCAGAATAGGTTAAGCCCAAACAACCTGCAACAGAAATAAGAGATTCCAGTGGTGGCTCGTCCATTCGGGGGCACTCCAATGATCAAGTCAGTAAAATATCTCTCAAAGATAACCAATAGTGCTTAACTCACTAGACAGAGCATAAAAAGCATACCTTAGACCCATGGGGGTGCCTCCTTTTTATAGCCAACACAATCCTAGTCCCAATAAAAGCCTAACTTCAATGGACTCAGGATTACTGCTAATCTTGGACTCCTAGTAGGATTGGGATAAATTCTCTAAGAGTTTTATCTGAATCCAAACTGAAGTTTTCTCTCATTCTAGGACTCTTGTCCCTTATCCGCTTATCTCGGATTTCGGTTTCTTCGCAGATAACCTCGGCCTAGCCGAGATGATCTCGGCGTCATGACCAGGACATGTGGCACCTCGGCTGGCACTTCGGTGACACCTCAGCCACGTGTTGTCATTCAAAAATTATGTCTCCACACTTTGGTATCCCGCTTGTATATAATTTTTTTATTATGTTTAACATCCTACCATGCTGCTACTTGTTTAACTAATATATCTCTATAATTGCCAGTGGATGGAGATTGTGTCGTTTAATTTGGAATAGTGTTGATTTTTATGCTTATGGGCTCAATTTCATTGTGTGTTGCACATATCTCAAAATTCTTTTAATTCATGAAATCAAACTGTTCCAAAATGAATAACACAGTCCATACTTATTTGCTTAACATAGTAATTTTTAGATTTATTAAATAATCAGAACATGAACATATATGGTATATAAAACTCATATCATGGTTTAGTAGAGATCGATCTTTTGATCGAGTGAGCATGGGTGCTCAATTAATGACCTTCATCCCTCATACCTAAGATGCCGAACTGAGACATCTTTGGTTACGACGAACAGCGGCTTTGGCACAAGTCACGGGTTTCCTAATTTTTTCAAAATATTAGGTGAAGACTCTGAGATCTGGTGATACAGTCCATTTATGGCAAAGGTTTTACAATAAAATGAATTTTCTACAAAAGTTGTCAGATTTGGACTCTCATCCACGTTTCACATTGCACTTGTGAGACTAGATCAAAGAAATCGAGGGTCTGAACTATTTAGCGCACTCAAATACCCCTGAGCAAGCGAGACTAAACCGGAAAGTAAGGAAGCCATCATAAATTCCTCCTAATGTTGTTTCTTGTTGTTCACATTAGTAGTGAATGGCCAATGCTGCAACAACTGATCCCACAAGGTCATGAGACTATTATAATACTCGGGAAGTGATTGGCTAGATGGTGTATAGCAAAAATCTGCTCATATAACTCATAGACCCAAGAGACATTACTCTAATTCGAAAAAGATTCCGCCATGGAGTCCCAAATTTCCTTAGAGGTATCACAAAATTCCATGGTAGTAATAACATGTGATTCTAGATATGCCAAATCCAACCCATAACATAGGAATCCTCACTCAGCCAATCGTCATAACCTTTATCATCCTTAGTAAGTGGAAGTTCAGTAAGAAACCGTGACTTCTTACCACGTAAGAAAATCTTAACCGCATAAGCCCAAGCTAGATAATTTAAACCATTTAATTTCTTAGTGGTAATGGACTTGAGTATTTCATCATCCTTAATTACAGAGGATTGAGAAGCAAGTCTTGGTTCAGCTATAATACCAAAAGAAGATGGAAAAATAACCAGAAATTGCAACAGAGCAGAAAGAAGCAACCAACACAACAAGAAGAATAGCCCAACGACAATCAAGCAAAAAAACTCCAACAATAGAACATCAATACACAACCAAACACCAACCCAGCAACAAGAATAGCCTAATAATAGATTTCCAAGTTACAGAATCAATCCAGAGAGAAGACTTCCTATCTGTCAAACAGGGAATGTTGAAATCGACACAAAAAACTCCAAAAAATGCACCACCAAATCACAAAACAACAACCAGGATGATGAAGCAACCATTTTCAGCTCCCATAGAAGGTAATCCAATAGGTAGAAATCGCAAATAACTTACAGAATCACAAAACAAAAAAATGACACCAAATAATTCGAAAATCATTCAAAAATACAAAACTTATATTAGATGGTCCCAAAAAATTCTAGAAAAATCACCATTAACCTCAGGGAAGAGAGGTAACCTAGTATGTAGCAACTTGTCCATACAGACTATGACATCATGTTGACGTCATCATTTGAAAGATGACACCAGCACGTCGTTTTCACCTCAGATGAACTTCGAGAGTCTGTTAACCACTAGACAAAGATGGATTGCTGCTCTGACACCAAGTTGGAATGTATAATGAAGCAATTTAGGGTTAGGGTTTAGAAGAAAGAAAAAGAGATAAGAGAAAAGAGAGAAAATTTTATATATCTGGAATGAATCTATTAATTACATCAGCCAAAATATATATACAAACTCTAACATAGTGATATGACCATCATACTCTCAACTTAAGTAAATATTAACAAAAGAACTATAAAATAGAAAATAAGAACTATTCTAACATAATTAATTGAGCATATACCCCATGTAGAACTTCATAATGTCAAAACTAAGGAGAAAATGAAACGAAACCATAATATTCTCCCATGATCATAAATTAGAATTCAAAATAAATATAATATTTCCATCTTATAATCAAAACCAAAGTATATTGCATGCATAACAACTGAAATCAATCTACTCTTGCAATAGCTTGCTTGGGAGATAAAAGATTTTGATACCTCATAGGCTTCCTTTTCCCTGTCACAGTAATAATCCTTAGGCCTACCCTTCCTAAAATTCTAAAATAGCAATAAAAAAAGTTAGAAGTGCCAATAATGAAAGTTAGGTTGCAGTGAAACAATTAATAAGAAACTAATGGAAAAATGAATAATTTACCAACCAAGTCAATCAAATGGCCATCTTCTTCCTTTTTCAAATAAGGTTGCAACAACTGATAGATCTGTCTAGTTATACTATCTCTCCATTCAGTCTTCGATATTTCATTGTCCTTTTGCTTTCCAAGAAAGAACTCACATTCTTCAAGTGACATCACCTAAAAAAAGTCAGAGACATCAAGAGAGAAAGAGAGTGAGGGAGGGAGGGAGGAAGTGAGAGAAGATGAAATTTTGATACAGGGAAATATATTTAACACTTTACAATAAACCAATACCCTTGCTATATCTTCTTTTTCTTGAACATTTGTACCATAAATATTTCAATTAACATTTGTACCAGTATGTATAAAGCATCTAACATATCTGTGCACAAAATCTATAAACAAAGAAAATAAAAATATACTTACAAAGATCTCTTAGATCACTTACAGTCAAAAGGAAACAAAAGATAGATGTTGATAAGTAATTACTTAAAAAGTTATTTCTTCATATTGTAAAACAATTTCGAAAAAAAATATTGTGTATATAAGTTGTAAAACAACCTTTGAATAGAAAAATTGTATAAATTTGTGTAAAACAATCTAGAAAAAAAAAAAGAATACAAATTCTATAAATGTAAATTCTACATAATGATTCACCAAATGGAACTCTTGTATGGGTCTGTACTTCCTCTGCAAACCCAACACAAAACCTCTGAATTTTGGCCCCAAAAGACCTAGTTGTCAATCTCTAAACTTGATAATTGTTATTCTTCTGTTGCATCTCTTTATTTCTTAATTTCCCGTTTTTCTTCTATCAATTTCAACATCTTTAACAAACTTAATTGCCTTCTTTGAAAAATCAAAAAGTAAAAAAAAATAAAACAAAATTATGTAACAGAATGATTGTAAAAGGAGAGGAAAAAAAAATCAAAAAAAAAAAAAAAAAAACTGATTGTAGAAAAAGAGGAAGTATAGAGTAGTATGGAACTATTGGGTTAGAGAACGTGGTGGTTGGGAAGGACGTGGGTGCTTAATTATTATTATTTTATTATTTATTTATTTTATTATCTAAATGTCACATGGCAAAAACTTTAAGAGTCCAAAGTATGTGTTCCCCTTTAATAATAATATAGATATAGATAGATATAGACTAGGGGTGTGAGCCACCAGATGGGTGTTCTTAAAATATAAATTTTAGTTTAAAATTGAAATCATATATTCTATATATTGTTTGAGTGGTGAATAGTCATAGATTCAACTCTTGTGCCTTCTTGTAATTACTCTTCTTTTTTTTTTTTTTTTTTTCTTTTGAATGGAAAAATTGACACTTGGTGTAAAGAGAATTGACACTTGGCACAAGGAGAGATGGCCACTTAGCAAAAGGAGCTTCATGGAAACCAAGTGAGTTGTTCACTTTTAATCATAGTATAGAAGATAGATAGATAGATGAAACCATATCTATCTTTTGTCTATCAGCTTTCAGATTTTGTATTTTTATATAATAACATAATATATTTTTCAAATTTTTTGTATAATTATTCACATTATTTTGAATTCAATAGTCTGTATATTTTTTAATTGAAAATCCATTTAAAATATATATTGTATATTTTTAGTTTTATATTATTACTCAATATTATTTTCTAAGCCTTCTAGTATTTTTTATTACATTTTTGTATTTTTCTTGGATCAAATTATATTGAAACGTAGCATTTTCTGTACCAAAACCTACGCAACCCTTGCCCAATTTCTTCCCTACGTCTTCCAACCATGCCTCTCGTACTTCTCCCTCACCTCTCTGCACCCTTATCTCTTCGTATTAATCTATCTATCTATCTATCTCTCTCTCTATATATATACTATCTATAAAAGTGAATAACTCATTTGGTGTCCAAACTTTGGTGGTTTCTCCTTATGCCACGTGTTTTAATTTTCCGATTTATAAAAAAATAAAATAAAATAAGATAGTCGACAAGAATAAGACTTAAACCTTGGACTTTAAGTTTAATAAACAAAACACTTATCACTTGCATAGCATACCATATATAGTAAAATTTTTGTTTTATTTTACTTTTTTTAATTTCACATGTATCGCATGTGCCAACCACTATACTAGATTTGGTGTCCAAGTGTTTGGTGGCTTCTCCTTTTGCCACGTGTCCCTTATTTTCTAATTACAAAATATCTAATAAGTATTTTATTTTATATTTACTTATTTGACTTGCACACGCATTGCGTGTGCCACCCGCTAGTGTATATATATACATACATCTTCTTCACTTCATCAACTCTATCACCACCACTGAACTCCATTACCATCAACGCAAGCTCAGTTGCTACCGCCGAACCGTTACCACCATGATCACCCAACTTTGTCGAAACTGAGAACCACCATTTATAGCATGTTATAGGTGAAAAGGAAGGAGAAGAATGAGGGTGGAGGAGAAAGAAACAAAAGATCCAACTTTTTGGAATTTTCGAAGTTGGTTTCAGGGAAGAGTGAAAAGGCGAGCTAATGTAGGATGAATTGTGAAGTAAGGTGAAGATATTAACGAAAGAATGGAGTAAAATCGTTAAGAATCAAGAAAGTTAAAGAGTCTGAAAGATGGCTCGAAGAAAAGTTAGAAAGTTGAAAGAAAATCTTATTTTTGGTCAACTTCCAGAGCTTTGACGGTAGGTAGAACGAGGCGTGTGAAGGATGGAACAAAAACTAGGCCATAAGGTGAGTCTAATGAATAAAAAATGATGCAAAATGGAATTACGATGAAGGAGATACGGGGAATAGAAGTGGTGGGTTTGAATCTAAATTTTTGGGTCTGTTCATTTGTGCTGCTTGGGAAAGAAGTAGCAGTTGATTTTTATCCAACGCTTCTTGGACCATGGTGCTACGGTGCATCCAGGTTATTCAAGTGGTCCAATGAATTTGAGAATGACCACTCTAAGGTTTTTCGACGTGTAGAATCCACTTTTGGGGTTAGATCTTGCAAATTTTGAGTCTAAGGTGATGATCAACAATAGACATTTTCGGAAGAAGAATCAAATGGAAGATCAACGATGAGATCATGTCTGATAGACATGAAATTTTAATAGGATAATCATGGAGCTAGGATGGTCATATTGTACATTATAAACTGAAGTCAGACTAACTGAAGTATGAGCATTTTAACCTTTCATTTCTCCTCTTTTTGTTCTATCTTGTTTTGTTCCTTTATTCTATTTGTAGATGATGATATATGTGATATTATATGTTGGTTAGATATTATAATGCATGAGAGTGGTGATTATAGCTTGATTTTATTATTTGCTCGATAAGTTATGCCTACTATCTAGAAATCATTGAAATAGCAAATCTTTATGAAATCAACATTTTTTTAAATAATAAATTTTTTGGTGTATGTATAGCATGTATGAAAATTGATAAAGTCTAAAATAAAGTTTTTAATAGTCTAGATAATTCTTCAAAGTTTTTTCTAGAAAATATATGAAATTATGTGTGAAAGTGTTCTTAATTATGGATTATCACCTCCATATCATATCTCTTGTATGTTATAGATTCGTGATATCATATATGCTTATTTTATGAACTTATTTTATCATGCCTTAGTTGTCTCGTGTTTGACTTTGGTTAGCTTTCTTGTAATTATCCGTTGTTTTAACCGAAAACCTGATGAATTTAAAAAGGAGAAACTTAGGAACAATTTTTCTGTGTAAAATAAATAACTTGAAACAAATCAAACAAATAAAAATAAATTACTTACATAATTTATTTTAACGAAATGAATAAATATAAAATTAGACCAAGTCGAGCATGAGACACTCTGTCCGTAAGACAAATTCGCCCCGTTTTGGTGTTTACGGATAAATAGCGTCTATCTCCCAAGATACAATGATCTTCACAGATTGTAGTAGCACTTCAAGCAATCTGTATGGCAAACTAGAACCTGTGTTCTATATTTTCAAATATTTCTCTAAAAACTAGAATGAAAAATAATGGAAAGAGAGAACAAAACTGGGAAGAGAATTGAATTTTCTGGAAGTGAAAATCTGCTGGAATAATTCTGAATTTATAGGCCAATGGTGACTGTTGGAACAAATCCGAACAAGTATAAAAATGAATTGAACAGGTGCAAATTCAAACTGGACAGATACAACTTTAAATTGAACAGATCTGCAGGAAAATGGAACCCGTTCGGTCAAATTGCTTGAACTGTTTGAAGCTGCTGGAATTTGGACCAGAGAAAGCCTTTATTTGGACAGAAAAAATCGGCGCAATATTTAAATTAATTTCATTAAGAAATTCAAATAATTTTCCCGCAAGAATTTGAAAAAATTTAAATAAATTTTGTCCAAAAAATTAATGTTAGGATCCAACCCATAATCTACACCTGGTCCAGCTCGGCCATACGAATGGCAATGACGATACGCGTGAGTGTGTGGTGGTTTGAGCCAAGGCTCACTTTGTCCATAATTTCTCTCTTCTACAAACTGGGGGTGCCCCTTGAGGCCCAACCTAAGTTTGTCCACCTAGAGCTTATATACTCACAAAAGCTTACTTAAAGTTTCAATGTGGGACAATCATTTCAAGGAAACCCACACTTTACACTTTAATTGTCCATTCCACGAACCCGAAAACGACGTCAACTTCCCATTCACTTATAAATGGTTTTGACGAACTGTCTTCACCGTATGACTTGCCACAAGGCAAGGAACACGTTACCTCTTTGAACACACCCCAAAAGACGTATGGGCCCCATTCAAATTTGGGCTCAAAGTTAGCCCAAAATAAGCCTATAAAAACCATAATTCCAACAATCCCCCACATGAATGGAATTTTACGGAGAGAAAATGCGACAACATGATCTAATTACAGAGAGTACAAAAATTAGAAATATTCTACAAAGAACAGGTAGCTTTTGGCTTTGAACCTTCCCTTGTGAGACATTATCGGATTTACTAGCTAACCAGTAAACATGATGTCTTAAACTGTTCAACCATTTGTGTAAACCAAGACAATAGAACTCATACAATATATTACCAGATACAATTTAGTTCTCACTATTGTGTTCATTTTGGCCCTGAACAACCTGGTCTTTCATAAGTGCTCTAGAGAATTGTAGGCCTTCACAAACCTCATAGAACCGGCCTAGTTCACACTCATATAAGTGATTCTTATGAAGAGTATCCTACCATACTCCACTAGGTATTCCTAGATATAAGAATCATTAAAAGTATTACTTAACCTAAAACGCTGCAGACATCACTAGTTCATCATAGAAATAGGTAGGAGTTTGACTCTCCAGTGATCCTTATGAGTCACTCACAACTTGGTTGTCCCTTTGAACCTAAATCTTGGGATCTCCAGTCAACTAGATTGGGTTGCCGTTGTGGTAACTCAAGTCTCATTCCCCTCGATGAATTCTCAGCTAACTCTCTTGCTAGCCCTTTGGTTAGTAGATCAGCTATGTTGTCTTTAGACTTCGCATATTCAATGGAAATAATTCCATTAGAGAGTAGTTGTCTCACAGTGTTATGTCGACGATGAATGTGTTGCAACTTACCGTTATACATATGACTCTGTGCTCTACCTATTGCTGATTGACTATTGCAATGTATGCATATAGCAGGCACCAGTTTTGGCCACATTGAAATATCTTCAAGGAAGTGACGAAGCCATTCTGCTTCTTCCCCAGCTTTATCTAAAGCTATAAATTCTGATTTCATAGTAGACCTAGCAATGCAAGTATGTTTGAAAGATTTCCAAGATACAACCGCTCCACCAAGAGTAAAGACATAACCACTGGTGGATTTTAAGTCTCTAGTATCCAATATCCAGTTTGCATCACAGTATCCTTTAAGTACTGCTGGATATTTAGTATAATTTAGCCCAATGTTAGGAGTAAATCTGAGGTATCTTAGAACCCTTATAATAGCTTTCTAGTGTTCTACTCTTGGATTACTCGTATATCTACTTAATTTACTTACTGCATAAGCTATATCTGGGCAAGTGCAGTTCATCAAGTACATTAAGCTTCCAATAATTTGGGCATACTCTAATTGAGAAATACTTTCCTGTACATTCTTAGAAAGAAACAAATTAACATCCACAGGTGTTCTAGCAAGATGATCATCATCTTTGCTAAATTTGTCAAGTATTTTCTTAATATAATGTGATTGTGACAAAGCATAACCTTTTGATATTTTGGTAATTTTCATACCAAGTATTACATCAACAATCCCCATGTCTTTCATGTCAAAATGTTTATTCAACATTTTCTTCGTAATTTTAATCATATCATCATTACTACCTATGATGAGCATATCATCCACATAAAGACATACTGTAACATAACCTTTGTTTGTGTTTTTAATATGAACACATTTATCATATTCATTAATTTTAAATCTATTTGACATCATTGCCTTGTCAAATTTCTCATGTCATTGCTTTAGCGCTTGTTTTAAACCATATAATGATTCAACCAATTTACACACTTTCTTTTCTTTTCCTAGAATAGAAAATCTTTCTGGTTGTTCCATGTAAATTTCTTTATTTAACTCACCATTTAAGAAAGCTATTTTCACATCCATTTGATGAATTTCTAGATTGTACAAAGATGCAATGGCAATTAGCATTCTAATGGATGTTATTCTAGTAACTGATAAGTATGTGTCAAAGTAATCAAGACCTTCTTTTTGTCTATATCCTTTAACCACAAGTTTTGCCTTGTATTTGTCAATTGATCCATCCACTTTCATTTTTCTCTTGAAAATCCACTTGTACCCAAGAGGTTTACAACCTCGTGGCAAGTCCACCAATTCCCAAGTGTGATTTTGCAAGATGGATTCAATTTCGCTATTTACAGTCTCTTTCCATAAAGAAACTTCAGGGCTAGATCATGACTAGTAATAGAATCATGAGATCTTTTATTAGTACTAGTATCTTGTCCAGTCTTATTTGGAAACACATGTTCAAAGAATGATATATTTCGATATTCAATAATAGTATTTACATGCATTTTAGAATGTTCTAACTTATGAATCAAAAATTGATATGCACTACTATTCTTAGCATAACCAATGAAAATGCAATCAACAGTTTTAGGACCTATTTTAGTCTTTTTAGGACTAGGAATAGTCACTTTAGCCAAACACCCCCACACTTTTAAGTATTTATAGGATGGTATTCTCCCATGCCACATTTCTTAAGGTGTTTGATTCACTTTCTCGAGAGATACTTTATTAAATATATAATTAGCAGAAAGTATTGCTTCCCCCACAAGTTCTGAGCTAATCCAAAACTTATTAACATGGCATTCATCATTTCTTTTAAAGTCTTATTTTTCCTTTCAACAATTCCATTTTGCTGAGGTGAGTAAGGAGCAATGGTTTGATTAATTATTCCACGTTCTTTACAAAACTAACCAAAAGGTGATTCACATTCGTTACCTTTATCACTTCTTAGTTTTTTAATTTTCTTACCAAGTTAATTTTCAACTGCATTCTTATATTGAATGAAAAGGAGTTTTGGATAATTTTGCCTCAACACAAATTTCACATTTATGATTTGGATCAATTTCAAATTTAGGCAAACATTCCATATTAATTAATCTACGCAAAGATCCATAATTACCATGTCCTAGTCTACCATGCCATAAATTTGAAGACTCAAGCAAGTAAGAAGAAAATGCATTATTATTAATAACATAGGGTACATAGTTATTACATTTATTTTGAAAATGCCATCAGACATGTAACTTTTTCCTACATACATCCTGTTTTTGGCAAGTACAAATTTGTCACTTTCAAAGACTAGCCTAAACCCATTTTTACTCAACAAAGATCCGGAGATTAGATTCTTGGGAATGTTTGGTACATGCAGCACATTGTTGAAAGTGAGTTCCTTTCCATATGTCATCTTCAGAATAATCTTTCCTTGTCCTTCAACTTTAGAAGTCGAGGAGTTGCCCATAAGAAGTTGTTCACCATTGTCCACTATAGAATAAGATGTGAACATCTTTTTATCAACACAGATGTGGCTAGTAGCACCAATGTCCACCCACCGTTCTTTAGGATTTCTGACATGGTTTGCCTCGGAAACAACTGCAGAAAGGTTTATGTCATCGACACCATTGGAAATTTTGTCCACTTCGATCATATTGGCTTGAGTAGACTTCTTGCTTGATCTTCCTTTACCTTTGCACTTGCTACGGAAATCTTTGGCCCAATGTCCCTCTTTGTCACAAATGTAACATTTACCATTAAACTTGTACTTCTTAGTTTTCCCTTCTTTAGAGCCTTGTACGGAACTTTCTCCAAAATTTTTTTTTTTTTGTTTGCTTTTGGAGCATGTTCCACCATATTTGCCTTAGACTCCATAGGATACTTACCAGCCTGCTTCTCAGAATTGCGGTTGTCTTTTTCAGTCCTCAAACACACAATTTATTCCTCTAAATTCATTTCTTTACGCTTGTGTTTGAGGTAGTTTTTGAATTCCTTCCAGCCTTGTGGTAATTTTTCAATTAAGGCAGCAACTTGGAAGGATTCACTGAGAGACATGCCTTCTGCATGACTGTCATGTAGAATGAGTTGGAGATCTTAAACTTGGCTGATCACAGTCTTAGAATCAACCATTACAAAGTCCAGAAATTTGCCTACTACAAATTTCTTCAAGCCAGCATCTTCTATTTTGTACTTTTTCTCCAAGGACTCCCAAAGTTCCTTTGCCGTCTTAATAGGATTGTAAACGTTGTACAATGTGTTATCAAGCTCATTCAAAATGTAATTCCAGCAAAGGAAATCAGCATGTTTCCAAACATCGACTGCAACAACCATTTGTTGATCGGTTTCACCCTCTTTCAGAGTATGAGCATTCTCACGAAGGAAACACGCCAGGTTGAGAGTAGTAAGATAAAACAACATTTTCTACTGTCATCTTTTAAAATCAATTCCTAAGAACTTCTCTGGCTTTTTACCGTGATTGACTGGTACAGTTACAATAGGAGGAGGGGTTGGAGCAATTATAGCCACCACACCAGTACTTGTTTGAGCATTAGTTTCAGTAGCTATGAATTCTAAATTATAAAACAAAATTATAATTAAAAATTTATACTACACAGAAAATTAAACCATAAACATAGAATTTAAATTCTATAAAAATAAAAGAAACAAGAAATGTAACTTTTATTTCCAATTAATTTGAAAATAAAAAATTATTTAAACAAATTAATTTCACATAGAAAATTATTTCTGAAAAACTTCAAAAATTAAAATACTAAAAACAAAATTTTTATTAATGAAAACTTAGAAATTATTTCTGAAAATCGAAATTAATTTCTGACTTACTTCACAAATAAATATTCTAAAATTGTTAATGACTACCAGTATATTACTACTAGTTGTCAAAGAAAATAAACAGTAGATTACTACTATTTGTCAAACAGTATATTACTACTAGTTGTATTTTCCAATCAGAATATTATTTGTATAAGCACAGAATATAATTTCTGTAAGAAGAAGAAAGGAAGAAAAGGAAACAAACAAAACTTTTTGTATAAACAGAACAATTCGAATCTGTCTTAAGATTGTTGGAACAATCTTCTGTGTAGAATAAATAACTTGAAACAAATCAAACAAATAAAAATAAATTACTTACAAAATTTATTTTATCGAAATGAATAAGTACAAAATTAGACCAAATCGAGTGTGTGACACTCTGTCCTTAAGACAGATTCGCCCTGCTTCGGTGCTTACAGATGAATGACGTCTATCTCCTAGGATACAATGACTTTCACAGATTGTAATAGTGATGTGATGTGAGATTGATAAATCTGATCTCACAATGTGCGATGTGAGATTGATAAATCCCCAAAGAGTCCAAATCTGACAAATCGTTTTGGAAAACTAATTTTTAAGAAAGAAGTGCCAAACATGGACTGCTTTGCCAGATATAGAGTCGCCACCTAAATATTTTATTTTGGGGGAATTTAGGAAACCCTGACTCATGCCTAAGGCCACGTGTCCATCATCACCAAAGTTGCCTCGGCTCGAGAACTTGGGTACGATTGGAGAAGGTCATCTATGAGCACCCCCGCTCGCCCGATCAAAGATCGGCTACTACTAAACATGATATCTTGTTTTTGAAAACACATGCGTTCTTATTCCGGTTAATTGGCTAATCTTTACTACATGATGCGCACAGCAAAACAAGTATAGACTAGATCGTCTAACTTGGAACAAAGCATCGCATATCCGTTTGTTTGGAAATGGTTTTGAATTTTGCTACTCGCAAGTAGGCTAAAACACGGATTTCGATGAATTATTCCAATTCAAGCAATCCAACCTTCACCCACAAGCATTCAGGCAGTTATATCACATAAACACTTAGCCTCATGTCAAGCATGCTATCATGGCAGTCACTCACACACATGCAAGGATGCTAAAGCATAAACACTCACCGAGTACTCCAAGCCAAAACAGAAACTAGTTAGTAATCAATGCATGATCCTAGTTCATGTTAAGATGGCTAATGCAACACATGCAAAATGCAACTAAGATAGGCTCGGCTATTCTAAGATGGCATATGAGATGCTACAGATAACATGTATTCAACTCGGAATTGAAATACAATGCAGTTAGTATAATGTGCCGAGCCCGGTACATGCAAGACAGATGAATGAATGCAAACATGAGAAGCATAAAGATGCTAATTGAAACATGCCCTAAAACTAACCATCGTAAGCGGGTAAATAAAAAGGAGAAAGAAATGGGGGTTGGAAGACATGCAACACACACACGCACACTTATTTACAACATTGCCCTCTCGGAGGAGAGTTTGAATAAATAATACAGAACTAGCTAGCTAATCTAAGCTAATCTAATTAAACTAGTTATTACACGACGAAATGAATAACAATTTACAACTACTTATTACACAACATTAACTAAGCAAGCAATCTAAATGAGCATGCAAACTAAAAGAATGAAGGCTGCCCCAGCTCTACTTTGAATGACAAAGGATGCATGCATGCTTGAATTGCCTTGTTCGGAAATCCCTCACGATGCCCCGACTTGCTTCTGTTTGCAATTGACCTCAGAACACTGCACAAAGCTCCAAGAGGCTGAAACTCCACCCTGGGAATCTGTGGGAAGGCTGCTGACCAGCTATTGGCCTTGGAGACCACCTGCCGACCACTTTTGTGGTGAAAAACCAAAAAAAGTGGTTGGCCAGCCACTAAACCTGGTCGGCCGACCAGTTTCTGCCCTTGGTTTCTGGTTTTCTGCAACAGAAGGCAAGAGAGAGAGAGATGGCAAAGTATTCGCAACACATGTGTGCACGACCACTCTCCCCATTATTGCATAAGCTCAAGGGAGTGTAGTCCTTGACCCTCAGACCACCAATCACGCATCTCGATGCATGATGGCCGATGAGTCGAATTGCATGACTCAATGTGAAATGAATGCACATACAAGCACCTAATCAAGAGTGTCGGCGACCGGGAATCGAGACACGTTTCATCATTTCAACCATGAAACATCCCTCGTTCCTTGTGTTTGGACTAACCCCTATTCCAAACACAATGCAACAAACAAGGCATGCACCAATACAACTCTAGCATGCAATCTTAATGTAATGCAACTAAGTCATGCAAACATGCGAGGGATGGACATGCAAACATGCAACTAGCATACACAATACTATGAATTACATGGCATACACAATGCTCATGATGCTTGCCTACACAATGCACATGGCAACTAACATACATAATACAATGAATATGGCATGCACAAATGCAATGTTTGATCATGCAACCATATGGCATACTCAATGCTATGGACTACATGGCATACTCAATGCACAATGGACTTATACCAAAATGGATAGGCCTCGGCCATGTCCAAATCAGTGGCCATAACACCAAGACTAAGGCACCAAAAGGGCAAGACACACATGCACACATATTGGTCCACAAGCTAGACAACAAGAACACAACCCTTAGGGGCACTCAAGGGGTGACAAAAGTGGAAGCATGGCAAGTCTATATGCTCTGAAATTACATGCAAAGTGAAGCCATATCATGCAAATAGCTCAAATAAAGCATGCCAAGAGACTTGAAATACAAAGCTAGTCAAGGGCTTTACACTACAACCATACCAAGCAATGCTCAAATGACCTAAAACACTCAAAACAGACCTAATACATGTCAAAACAGTGGCTGAAATGGACTGAAATGATAGCATGCTAAGCAAGAAAAAGCATGCCCAAATGATGGCTCGCAAGCAAGACACAAAGCTCAACTCTCAAATACAATTAAAGAGCGATAAACATGAGAGTATGGCAAAGATATAAGCTCTGAAATTTCATGCCAAATGATGCCAAGGTATGCAAACATCACAAATATAGCATGCTAGGGACCTCAAAACTCTAGACTAGCCAAAGCATTTGCACTATGACTATACAAAACATGAGTGATATGACTGTGGCAGCCCAAAACAGTCTTAGAACAGCCCAAAATATGAATAAAATCATGTTGGAGCATAGCCAAAATATGCTAGAATGATGAGCCAAAATAACATGCATACAAAGCTAGCAAGCAAGATTTATACTACAAGTACATGAAGCATATGAGAGGCTACCAAACCAGCCAAAAAAAGAACCATGGCATGCCAAATGATGGCCAAAAACCCACTAAGACATGACCAATACATGCAAGAATGAGGTGCTACTTTGATAAGCCATGAAAGGGATTATTCTACACATGCAAGAGGCAAACACAAGGTGACCAAACCAGCCATAGACAGAGTCTAGGTAGGTCCCAAAAGTCACCAAAAAGGGGCCTGAACCAAGCCTTGGAAGTGTGAAAGTATGTACTCCTTTGAAAAGCCAAAAATGCAAACAAACAAGGCCAAAAGAGAGAGGGTCTCCCCTCTCTGATTTAGGCCCTCAAAACTACATGCCAACCATTAAAAATCTGCTGGATTTCAGTGGCTAAAAGGCCAAGCAAAGATCAATACAAAGGTCTCATGGCATGGCACAAAACAAGGCTAAATAGAGCATGCAAGAGGGTAGATGACCCTCAACACCAAAAGAGCCTTAAACAAAACACTTAAATATGAAGCTTTTTTCAGTTGACAACAAAGCCTAAATATGCATGCAAGTATGGCTAAGAGAATGATCAAGATAGAGCTTAAAAAGAGGGAAAATGAGTTACCCTTGAAGCTCAGCAAAACTAGCAAGTTTTGGGACCAAAAACCAACTCTTGAACACCCACAAAACCCTCCAACAACTCAGCAACAAGGTAAGAGTGTTTGACTAGGAGGCTATGTGCACAAAAGTGTGAAGAAGGGTCACTTTAAGGCACAAAACAAGAGGGAAATGGAGGATTATAGATATAGATGATATGTATGGCTCAAGCCCAAAAATCTGAACCTCAAGAAGGGAGAGAGGCCTCCCCTCTTATACAAAAACAACTCTTAAGCTTCTTGAGGAAGCCAAGAGCCCCAAGCAATCCCTCCATACACGTGTATGGAGGATACAGCCTGTGCCCTCCAGCTGGCACAGCTGGCATCCACAGACTCTGTAAAATATGCAGGAAGGCCGCCGACCAGAAAAAGTGGTCGGCCGACCACTTTTTTTGGTCGGCCTGCTACTTTTTCTGGTTTTTCAGGACAAAAAGTGGTCTCCCAGAAAGAAAACTGGTCGGCCAGTGGCTGCCGTGGCCAAAAAGTGGTTGGCTGGTGTCCAAAATGAAGCCCCAGAAGTTAGCTTTCCAATGGCACCAGCCTTGCTTCAAAATTTCAACTGTGTAAAAGGTTATGCCTGTTTTGGTGAAGCCGTGCAGTTTCAGTCCAACCGGATTGATGCCCTACTTCAACCAACCATATCTCCCCCATCCGAGCTTGGCTTTAGGAGATTCTTGAGTGCAAAATGAAGCCTCGGAAGTAAGCTTTCCAATGGTGGTGGCCTCATAGCTAAAATGCAAGTATTCAAATGAATAGGCCGGTAGACACCCCATTTTTGACCGACCTTAAGACTTAGACGTCATCGATTGAGCGCTCGGTGATTACGCATATTGTGCTCGTTCTGAGGTTTCGGAGTTTCGACTGAGGTCCTTACCCCCGGACCTCGAGACCCCTTTGTGCTTTGCCTCGGTTTGCGGACCAGGTCTTGTTTTCTCTTCCTGGAGGGAGGGAGAGGTCTTGTAGACCATCTCTTAGTGGCCGTAGGCTACTTTTCATGGTTGTAGGCCACTGTTCCCGTTTGGAGACCAGTTTTTGATTTTTAGAGCCGTCGACCGCGCGCCTCGGTTCGGGACTGCTTAACATTCTCCGTTTGGAATGGTTTTTGGCACACACCTTGTTTCCACTATCTAGAGGGACACTGCGGCCTGAAAGACCACCTTTGTGGTCGCACGCCACTTTTGGTGCTTAACAGCCTGCTTTTGGGGCACTCGGCCGCGTGTTTTGCCCCCCGAACCCTCGTTTTGCATCGGTGTTGGTTCATTTTTGGCATGAACCTTGTTTTCATTGTTTGGAAGGTGGTAAAAGGGTAGGAGACCACCTTTTCTCTTGGAGACCACTTCTCTCTTCGCCAGCCAGTTTTCTTGTTGGGAAGCCATTTTCTTGGGCTTTGGGCCACATTTGCTGGTCTCCCACCACACCACTAGCTTGCTTTCAAAGTGGAGACCACCAATACCCTTGGCCGACCACCTTTTATCTGGGACACCACTTGCCCTGGTCGGCCAACCACGGAAAGTGGTCAGCCGACCACCTTAACTAGTCGGCTAGCTCCCTCCTGTTTTGTCTGTCTGAGTGCATGCCAGTTGTGCCAGTTGGAAGGCACAGACTGGATCCTCCATACACGTGTATAGAGGATTTGCACCCTTATTCTAGCTTCTTGAGGAAGCTTGAACCTTTGCTCCTCTATAAGAGAGGGCCTTCCTCTCCTTATACCAAGTTCCAAAAAAATTGTTTAAGGCAAGATATATATCCCTCTCTATATCTCTACATTTTGGGTTCAAAAGTGCATTGTTCTTGGCATATTGCACCACACCTCATAGCCACACACCTCCACCATTGATCTGAGGTTCTTGGAGGGTATTTTCAGAGGTTAAAGAGTTGGTTTTGAAATTTGGAGAAGTTCTTTGGTTTTCTTTGAGCTTCAAGGGTAATCTCTTTTTCCTCTTTTAAAGCTTTGTCTTGATCACTCTCTTAGCCAAACTTTCATGCTTATTTGAGCTTTGTTGTCAACTGAAAAAAGTATTGTTTTGAGGTCCTTTTGATGTTTGTTTAAGACCATTTTGGTGTTGAAGGTCATCTCCCCTTTTGCATGCTTTAAACAGCCTTGTTTTGTACCATGCCATAAAGCCTTTGATTTAATCTTTGCTTGGCCTTCCTACCACTAAAATCCAGTGGATTTTCAGTGGTGAGCATGTGGTTTTGAGGGCCTAAATCAGAGAGGGGTGACCCTCTCTCTTGTTGTCTTATTTACTAGCATTTTTGGCCTTTCCAAGGAGCCTATATTTTCATACTTCCTAGCCTTGGTTCAGGCCATTTTTAGTGACTTTTAGGACCTGACTAGACTCTATCTAAGGCTGGTTTGGTCACCTCATGTTTGCTTCTTGCATGTGTAGAATAATCCTCTTCATAGCTTATCAAAGGAGCATGTCATTCTTGCATGTATTGGTCATGTTTCAGTGGGTTTTTGGTCATTCTTTGGCATATCATAGCTCTGTCTTTGGCTGGTTTAGTGGCCTCTTGAATGCTTCACATGCTTGTAATGTAAACCATGCTCACTAGCTTACATTGCATGTTGTTTTGGCCATTGATTCTAGCATATTTTGGCCATACTTCAAACTGATTTTGTTCATATTTTGGGCTACCTTATCTCTGTTTTGAGGCCTCTTGGTCGAATGATGCTTGTCATGCATACTTGTAGTGTAATATCCTTGCCTAGCCTTGAGTTTTGAAGCCCCTTGCATGCTTAATTTGAGGTGTTTCCATGTCTTGGCATCATTGAGCATGTTATTTCAGAGCCTATACTTGTTCCATGTTCCCATGTTTTCCACTCTTTAAATGCGTTTGAGAGTTGTGCTTGTATACCTTATTTATGGGCCATTGCATGAGTTTCATTTTTGCGCATTTCAAGCCATCATCTTAGTCCATTTTGCCACTGTTTTGGGTCTGCATAGGGACTTTTTGGGGTTGGTTTGTTCATTTGGGCATTGCTTTGCATACCTCTAGTGTAATGCACTTCACTAGTTTCGGTATTTGAGCCATTCAACATGCATAACATGAGTTGTTTGCATGAATGGGGACCATTTTGTATGTCATTTCAGAGCTAGAACATGTGTTGTTGTGTGCCATATTTCATCCTTTCCATGCTTTCATACAGTTGCATCTTGTGCCCTAGGCTTTGGGCCCTTGCATCTTGCATGTTTGCATGTGTTTTGTTACCTCATTTTCATCATGTATGGCCACTGATTTGGGTGTGGCTGAGGCCCATTCATTTTGGTTTAAGTCCATTTTGCATCGAGTATGCCATGGTAGTTCATAGCATTGAGTATGCCGCGTTGTCGCATGTTTGATCATTGCATTGTGCATGCCTTGTTCACTTCATTGTGTATGATAGTCTTCACATGTGCATTGTGTGTGACATATAGTATCATGTGCATTGAGTATGCCATTGTTAGTTCGTAGCATTGCGTATGCTAGTTTGCATGTTTGCACGTCATCCTTTACATGTTTGCACGACTTGGTTGCATCACCTTAGGATTGCATGCTTGAGGTCGCATTGTGCATGCCATTCTACTTGTTGCATTGTGTTTGGAATAGGAGTTAGTCCAAACACGGAAAACGAGGGACGTTTCATACTCCAAGTGATGAAACGTGCCTCGATTCTCGGTCGCTGACACTCTTGACTAACACATGATGGAGTTTAGGCATTTATGTGTTTATATGTGCATTCATTTCACATTGAGTCGTGCAATCTGACTCCTCGGCCATCATGCATCGAGATGCGTGATTGGTGACCTGAGGATCAAGGACTACACTCCCTAGAGCTTATGCAATGATGGGGGAGAGTGGTCGTGCACACATGTGTTGCAAATACCTTGCTTTCTCTCTCTCTTGCCTTTGTTGTAGAAAATGCAAAAACCAGGAGAAGAAACTGGTCGGCCGACCAGGTTTTCTGGCAGGCCGACCACCTTTTCTGGTTTTCACCACCAAGGGTGGTTAGTAGGTGGTCTCCAATGCCTATAGCTAGTCGACAGCCTCCCCTTAGATTCCCAGGGTAGAGTTTTATCTCCTTGGAGCTTTGTGCAAATTTCTGAAATCAATTGCAAACAAAGGCGAGCCGGGGCATCGCGATGGATTTCCCGACAGGGCGACTCGAGCATGCATGCATCCTTTATCATTTAAAGCAGAGCAGAGGCAACCCATTTTACATAGTTTGCATGCTAGTTTAGTTATTTTGTTAATTAGCTAGTGTTGTGTAATAATTAGTTAATTCGACTCTGTATTATTTATTCGGACCCTCCGAGAGAGGGCAATGTTGTAATAAGTGTGCGTGTGTGTGATGTATGTCTTCCAACCCCACGTCTTTCTCCCTTTTATTTACCAGCTTATGATGGTTAGCTTTAGGGCACGTTTCAATTAGCATCCTTATGCTCGTATGTTTGCATCCATTCATCTGTTTTGCATGCACCGGGCTCGGCGTATCATACTAACTGCATCGTATTTCAATTCCAAGTTGAATACATATTACCTGTAGCATCTCATATGCCATCTTAGAATAGCCGAGCCTATCTTAGTTGCAATCTTGCATGTGTTGCATTAGGCATCTTAGCATAGTTAGGATTCATGCATGTTTTCTAATTAGCTTCTTTCTTTGGCTCGGAGTATTCGATAAGTGTTTATGCTTTAGCATCCTTGCATACGTGTGAGTGACTGCCAGGATAGCATGCTTACCATAAGGCTATGTGCTTATGTGACATAACTGGCTGAATGCCTGTGGGTGAAGGTTGGGTTGCTTAAATTAAAATAATTCGTCGAAACCCGTGTTTTAGCCTACTTGCGAGTGTAGACGTGCCCCGAACGCCCCGGGAGGGAATCCCGTTTCGTTCATTGGGCTCACTACAGTTCAGGATTCAATGTCACGGTTCTTAATCTGAACCAAAGAGTCCAAATCCGGCAAATCGTTTTGGAAAACAGATTTTTGTAAAGAAGTGCCAAACATGGACTGCTTTGCCAGATACAGAGTTGCCACCTAAATATTTATTTTGGGGGAATTTAGGAAACCCTGACTCGTTGCCTAAGGCCACGTGTCTGTCATCACCAAAGTTGCCTCGGCTCGGGAACTTGGGTACGATTGGGGAAGGTCAGCTATGAGCACCCCTGCTCGCTCGATCAAAGATCGGCCTCTACTAACCACGATATCGAGTTTTGAAAACGTTATGTGGTCTTATTCCGGTTATTAGCCTAGATTTACTATGTGATGCACACAGCATACAAGTATAGATTGTGTCACCTGAATTGGAACAAAACATTTCATGTTTGTTTTGAAAATAGTTTGCTACTCGTAAGTAGGCTAAAATGCAGATTTTCCACCCTCGGGCGGGCTTAGAAAAACATGGTTTTGCCACTATTTAGTGGGCTTAAAACTCACAGTCAATGCATTTTTCCAATTCAAATAATCCAACCTTCACCCATAGGCATTCAAGCAGATATATCACATAAGCACATAGCCTCATGGTAAGTATACTATCATGGCAACAATCACACACATGCAAGGATGCTAAAGCGCAAATGCTTACCGAGTACTCCAAGCCAAAACAGAAACTAGTTAGTAATCAAATGCATGATCCTAGTTCATGTTAAGATGGCTAATGCAACACATGCAAAATGCAACTATAATAGGCTCGGCTATTCTAAAATGGCATATGATGATGCTATAGCTAACACGTATTCAACTTAGAATTGAAATACAAATGCAGTTAGTATGATGTGCCGAGCCCGGTGCATGCAATACAGATAAATGATGCAAACATGCAAGCATAAGTATGCTAGTCAAAACATGCCCTAAACTATCCATCGAAAGCTAGTAAATAAAAGGGAAGAAAGACGTAGGGTTGGAAGACATACACACACTCACGCACACTTATACACAATTGCCCTCACTCGGAGGGTCCGAATAAATATTACACAACAAAATGAATACTATTAAATTAATTATTACAGAACTTCTAATTAATTAATGAATTAAATGCAGAAGGAAGGTGGCCGCAGCCCTGCCTCGGAATGCGTGGATGATGCATGCTTGACTCGCCTTGCTCGGGAACCCATACCATGCCACTGTTGCCTTAATTTACATTGCCTTGCTCCTCTGAAAATTATGAAAGTTTCCAGAACTGCTTTGAGCTTCCTTCTGAGTACTGTGGAGTGCCACCGGCCAAAACAAAAGGCCATCGGCCATGGAAATGGGATTACCGACCAAAGATTGTGTCATCGGCTGGACACTGATGGCTGGTCGGCACTAAAGATGGCCGGTCGGCCACTTATTCCTGCAGAATCCTACAGTTGACAGCAGCAGAGGGCAAGCAGTGTATGGCATGGAATTTTCAAGCAAATGTGTGCTTGGCCACTCTCCGAATCATGTTATGGACTCAAGGGAGTGTGGCCCTCAACCCTCAGGCATCAATTGCGCATTGCGATGCATGATGGCCTAAGAGGCCAAGTTTGCCATTCAATGTCAAATGAATGCATAAAAGAGATGAATGCCTCGTGCCCTATCATGTTGAGGTCAAGGGCATTGGCGACCAAGGAGTGAGACGTATTTCGTCACTTTGAGTACGAACACGCCTCATCCCTCATACTTGGATTGACACCCCAAACCAAACAAAATGCTATGCATGGGTGCAATGTGGCTCAAGTATGTAAGGTGGCTCGAGTATGCAAACATGCCAAATGCAATGCAAACTAAGAATGTAGACACGCAATGTGCCAAGCATGCAAAATGCAATGTGATGCAACCTATCATACAATACAAACATTCAATGCAAACATGATATAATGCAAGCATGCAACTAATGTAATGCAACATGCAAACATGCAAAGTATGCAAAGACGGACTTATACTGAAATGAGAGGGCCTCAGCCCATCCCAAAACAGTGGCCTAAGATGGTGCAAAAGAGCACCAATTATGCATGCAAGCATGCACACAACAAGGTTCATCATCTAAGCATGGAAGGGGACAACTCTAGGCATACTTGAAGGCGATATACCTGGATTTTAAACACTCATGTTAAACTCTGAAAAGGACGCGAAGAATGATGCCAAAACATGCTAGGGAATGGGTGCGACATAGAAGGCATTCGAAGCCACAAAAGAGAGCATTGCTCAACACCTATCCCAAGCAAACATGGTATGGACTATGCAACCAAAAATAGAGTTACAATGCACCAAAATAAGTCCCAAAACCCACTGTTATGGCGGCTCAAATGACTCAAACACATAGGCATGCACAAACGTCCAAACATGGAGCATGAGACCACACCTCTTCAAGGCATAAAAGGGGAACAAATACAAGTATGTAGGCACAAAACATGGACTTAAATGACATAATAAGTGATTTCAAATCACTGAAATAGCCAAGGTAATGCATGCTAATGACTCACACACTCGAGGCTCACAGGCCAAAATGTAAAGAAGCTATACTAAACATGGAAAATGTGATCAAATCAGTGCCTAACAGACCTCAAGCATGATGAAATATGACCAAGAACTTCACAAAGTTAGGCAAGAACATGCAAGCATGATGGTCTTAAAGGCAAGATGCATTTCTAGGCAAAAAGGAGGAATGCAAAGCAAGTGTACTATGCATGCAAGGGGCCATTAATTCTACCAAAAACAGAGATATAATATGACCAAATAACACCCAAAAACCTCTGAAATGAAGCCAAAAGCAACTACACATACATGCTACCCTTATGAGCCAAAAATGCAAACAAAAGAGAGACAAAGGGAGAGGGGTGTCCCTCCCCTATGCAAGACCTCAAAACCCCTTCTTCACCACTGAAAATCCATTGGATTTCAATGGTGAGAAGGTCAATGCACAAAGGTACTCAAAGCTTAACAAAGAGAGCACCAAAAGGGCCAAACAAGGCCTAAGAGGGGGAGGTCGACCCCCAACACCAAAATAACCTTAATGAAGTATCTTAAGCATGCAAATACAAGACTTTTTTCAGTTATACACAAAGCTTAAATCAGTGTGCAAGATAGGTTAGAAACTAGTGCAAGATTGGGGAAAATAAAGCAAAAGTATTACCCTTGAAGAACACTTCAAGAACAGCAAGTGCAGCCACCTTCTTCTGATCAAAACCAGCTCAAAACTTGAAGAACAAACCCTCAACACCTCCAAAGTCGAAATATGGTGTAATACTATGTGTTCTAGTGCAAAACTAAGAACAAACTACACTTTTAGGCCCTCAAACACACACAAATCAAAGAGAGAGAAGGAGATATAGAGAGAAAGGGTGATATATGTCAGAAATATATGTAATTAGGTCTGGTTTTGATGAACCCCTTCAAAGAAGGAGGGAGGCTTTCTTATATAGACAAGGCAAAGTGTTAAGCTTCTTAGAGAAGCTAACAAAAGGGTCAAGGCTTCTAAGGGAAGCTAAGGCAAAGAGGCCAAGGCTTCCTGAGGAAGCTGGGACAGAGGTGCAAGCTTCTTGAGGAAGCTAAGACAAAGGTCCAAGCTTCCTCAAGAAGCTAGACCCAAAGGGTGCAAAAGGGCTCTAGCTAGCACAGCTGGCATGCACTATGCCTGAAAGAGGTAAAAAGGTGGTATTGGCCAGAAAAGGAGTCCATCAGCCAAATAAACGGTCGGCCGACCACACAAAGAGCCGACCGGCCATCACCAATGGCCGGTGGAAAGAAAACAAGGCCGGTGGCCCTAATCCATGGCCAGTGGATTTAAGGGATGGCTGACAAGCCACCTCCTACCCTCAGGAGCACAAAACACAAGCCCTTGGTGCAAAACCAAGCACAGAACAAGTAAGTTAAGAGATCTTGAGGCATGGCGCGTAGCCGAGACCTCCGAGAACTCAAAACGAACACAAACAAGGATGATCACCGAGTGTTCAAACGGTGACGTCCAAGTCTTAAGGACGGTCAAAAATGGGGTGTCTACAGTTGCCCCTCTTTGACAGAACTTGAAAGTCATAACAATGATGGGAGTCAGTGTCAAAGCCTAAAGACGACCCATTTTTGACAAGGCCGAAGACTTAGACAAAGCATGCAAGACAATAAAGATATACGCTCGAAGGCAGGGGCAAAATGCAACTGACAATGCAAGAAGCCGAACCTAACTTATGATCATGCAAAGAAATCTGTAACGAAGCATGACAATGTGACAGTGTTAAGCTAGCAAACGCAAATCCGACTACATTACAATGTAGAAAGGATGTAAGAGAATTATGTAATTCTCGCTACGTTTCACGTGGAGAATACAATACCTGTGCGGTTCGTTTGGTCGGTCCAACTTCAAATGAACCGTACATACAATATCGTACCTGTAAAAGAGAGAAACTTAACAGGTACAATGTTGTTAGCAACATACATAACAATGCAGTTAAAAGTGCGTGACAATGCCAGTGAAGGGGTGCATGACAATGCGGATGAAAGGGGTGCATAACAACACAACCCGAGTGTGTGCATAACAATGCATGGAGGGCATGCGTGAAAACACAATGCCGAGTGGTGCATAACAATGCGATTTGAAATGTAAGTACATATAAGTAAAGCACACGCGACAACACATGCAATGTGTGAAAAAGGAACTTGAACACATATAAGTAAAGCATAATGCGACAAAACATGCAATGTGCGTAGGAACTTGAACACATATAAGTAAAGCATAACGCGACAACGCATGCAATGTGTATAGGAACTTGAACACATATAAGTAAAGCATAATGCGACAACGCATGCAATGTGTCTAAAAGGAGCTTGAACACATATAAGTAAAGCATAACGCGACAATGCATGCAATGTGTATAGGAACTTGAACACATATAAGTAAAGCATAACGCGACAACGCATGCAATGTGTATAAAAGGAGCTTGAACACATATAAGTAAAGCATGACGCGACAACACCTGCAATGTGTATAGGAACTTGTACACATATAAGTAAAGCATAACGCGACAACACATGCAATGTGTATAGGAACTTGAACACATATAAGTAAAGCATAACGCGACAACGCATGTAATGTGTATAGGAGGAAAAATGGGGGATATTCAACTGAAGCATGGCAAAGGCATGTTATTCATGATGTTGAGATGCAAATTCAAAAGAAGACGAGGCATTGTGTAATGCGAGACGCGTAGCGAACGTGCTTTTAAAGCCAAAGCGAAACAACGTAATACAACATGATTGAAACGATTTGTGGAATTCGCAATATACAACAAAAAAAAGGATACGGGAAGGGACGCTCCTTGCGCGCACCGAGCATCGTTCGTAGAAGATATAGCTCGAGGTCAACTCGAAGGTCTACTAATGTTCTGAGAGTGCGCTTCCTCGCACTGTCTTGGGTAAGGAAGGTGCCAAACCATGTAATTGACCCGAATAAGGGTGCGGGATGCATCGACCACAAGGGGAGGTTACTGGCATCAATCTCGATACTCTGCTGCCTTGCTCTTTTTTTTGCTTTACTTTCCTTTTTACTGGTAGTTTAAGCACATTGCACTGCCTCAGGCAGGTTTTACTTTTCAAGACTGTGTATTTTTGCAAAAGACATGATGGAAATGAAATAGCTATTTCAAAAAAAGGTGTTACATTTGTTGTTCTATGCGTCGCATCACGTGGCATCACATAACAATGTGAATGAAATCGAACTTTGTTTGAAAATTAAGCACTTGCGTCGTAATAATCAGGTAGTGAACCGACTTACAACTCGATAAGCAAAACAAAGAAAATCGATAAGCTAACCAAGTGCGAGTACAACTCGATAAGCAAAGCAAAGACTTAAGGAAATGAAGCACAACTTGATAAGCAAATGTACAACAACTCGATAAGCAAATGGGCGTGACCCCGTAAAAATCATCATCGGAGGGCGTTGGAGGTGGTGCCAGTCCCCAAATTCTCAGCATATTCAACACATAAACAGCTCAGGAGACAAGAAGGAAGACCACCGGCTACAAGGGAAAGCCATCGGCCTCAAGGAATGGCCATCGGCCAAAAGTGATGGCCGATCGGCATTATTTTTAGCCGGCCGGCCATGGATGGAAAGAACCACCAGAATGCTGACAGCTGTCCCCCACTCACACCTTATCCCCTACAACAGCCTCAACTTCGTAGTTTTCTTCAATTCAACACTGATTTGCTCCAAATGGAAGAGTTCCTTGCCCAAAATCTCATGGCTTGGATTGCCAACTTGGATGGTTCGGAAAGGCTAAATTTCCGGGGGTTCAGCATAAACGCACTATTCACTCTGAGTCGTACTCCGCTACACTTTCCGTTTCTCCATGCCGCGGCAAGGTTTTGGAACCCAGTAACACATGTCTTTAGCTTTGGCGGGCAAGAGGCATGTCCTACCTTCAAAGATTTCCAAGTTTTGATGGAATCCGAGCACAACGAAGAAATCTTGCCCGAATTTTGCTTCAGCCATGCCCAAGCTTTGGGGCGAATGTGTGGGCTCTCAATGCATGACGCTCGATCTTTGATTGGTGACGAAATGCTGGATATCCCGAGTTTGATTTGCCAGTTTTCTGATGCTGGCGACCGTGGTGACCATCATTGGCAGGGTTTTCAGCGACATGCCCTCTGTTTGTGCATGCTATCTCATTTCTTGCTTGCCTCAAGCTCCGGAGGATCTAGCGTCCGGTTGATCGAGGTTGCCCAAGGCTTAAAGGAAGGCAAACGCTGCATTGCCATGACGTTGGCCGAGACGTTGATGGGCTTGGACGCTTTCCATCGCCGGGAGACGAGTAGATTTGCGGGGAGTCCACTATTGCTGCAGGTAATGTTTCCCACCCAATCTCACATATGTATTGCTCACATCACTCGGCTCTCAGGCTCGGTTTTTCTCACAAAACCCTTTTCTCACTTTTCTTTCATCGTACATCTCTCTATTCTTTATTCTCTCATTTTTCATCCCTTCTCAGGTGTGGTTAATGGACAAGTTATAGGTTGTGGACTCTTGCCCGGTATACTCAGCTCGCGGTTATTTCTTCCAACAACGTCTGGTCGATGCCCTGGATGAGGGATGGTGGTTTGACTGGATGTGCAATTTGTCTACAGACCGCATTGCTTGGCCCTGTCCTTAGCTTAATTTACCGGCAATAAGCTATAGCATGTCGTGGTCGGGATTCGATTGATAGGCTGACACCTTCGCGTGTTCTACTTTCCGTTCGGTTCGGCCGGTTACATGATGACGAACTTGCCAGAGGGATAGAGTACCTCTTTGCATTCTGGTTCGAGGCACCTGACTTGCGGTATCTTTGCAACATGGAGGACTAGAGAACTCCTGGCCCCCGCACCCATTTTTAGTTGCATCTTGTTTGACGAGTGCATAGATTGGCTCAATGAAGAGGCACAGATTGGACCCACTTTAGCGCCCGGCCGACCGACCCGACTACGGGAGGCGCAGGAACACCTGACTTAGCTATGCCCCTGATTTATTACTTTATTAGTACTTTCAAGTTTTCTTTATGAATGTAACCAAAAGCAACTTCAATTTGTATGCAAGAGCAGGAGAACTTTGTATTGAAATCAATAAAATTGAAGATTGTGGGTATTGAAAATTTTCCGCTTTGGTCCAAAAATGGTCTAGGTTGTAAAAAGATTAATTTGAACAAAGTCAACTTTTATTAAAAAATTTTAAAACTATTTTCAACATGGATCAGAACTGGACACGCCTGAAATCTGTCACTGAGATGCACAACCCCGGATCCCGGCAATTGGAAAGTTGCCCCTAGTCTGAATAGTACCGCAGCATTGCACAGCAACGGAAAGTTGCCCCTAGTCTGAAAAGCACTGCACCGGAGATCATAACCGAACTCTTGAATGCTGAATAGACAAAGATGACTGAGATGATCAAATAGACCAAGTTGATCAGGAAAAGTTTATGGCTGAACTTCAGGATGAAGTTGCCTACGTATCCCAAAGATGGGAATCAAGCCTTACGTAGTTCAGGCTCGGGTTCACTCGAGTATTTTCACTCTCCTTTTACGCTCTAACTTTTGCCAAGGCTGCCCTTTGCGGGTTTTCAACCTTGCGAGCTCAGTTTTTATCATTTCAAATTTTTTGTGCTCTAACTTTTGCCTAGGTCGCCCTTTTGGGTTTTCGGCCTAGCGAGCCTCTCAGGGGTGATATTTCTTCAACTTGTCCATGTTGATCGGTTGAGAGAACTCTAGGCCATCTAGGTCCGTCAGAACCACAGCTCCACCTGACCAGATAGACTTAATGATGTAGGGACTAGTCCAATTGGGTCTGAACTTGCCCTTCAGGTCGTGGATGGGAGCTCGATTGTCCTTGAGCACCAAATCTCCTTCCTTTAGATTTCTGGACTTAACTTTCTTGTTAAAAGCCTTGGCAATTCTGCGCTGATAACCTTGAACATGGTACAGTGCTTTCAGTCTGCGCTCATCAAAGAGCATGAGTTCCTCAAATCTGCTCTGCTGCCAATTTGCTTCGGCTATCTGACACTCAGCCAGCACTCTCAAAAACGGAACTTCAATCTCGATAGGTAGAACGGCCTCCATCCGATAAACTAATGAATACAGAGTCGCCCTAGTGGAAGTTCTAATTGAAGTCCGGTAACCTCACAGAGCAAACGGTAACTTATCTGGCCAATCTCGGTAGGTTTCCACCATCTTCTGCAGTATGTGTTTGATATTCTTGTTGGCGGCCTCGACCGCTCCGTTGGTTTGCGGCCGATAGGTGGATGACTTATGAAAAGCCACGTTGTATTTCTTCAACAAGTCAATCACTTCTTTCTTGAAGTGGAAACCATTATCTGAGATGATTGATGTTGTTTCTGATGAATTTCGCGACATGTGAAGCCTTCAACACCACATAAGATTGGGCCTCAACCCACTTTGTGAAATAATCTATCATGACCAGGATGAACTCATGCCCATTCGACCCTTTCGGAGTGACAGCCCTGATCACATCGATTCCCCAAACAGAAAATGGCCACGGCGAAGTCATATTGTACAACTTCAACGGCGGAATGTTCATGTGGTTTGCATGGATCTGACACTTGTGGCATCGCCGAACAAAGCCGATACAATCCTCCTCCATGGTGGACTAATAATAACCTTGCCTGAGAATCTTCCGAGCTAACATTACCCCGTTCATATGCGCACCGCATTCCTCTCCATGGATGGCCTCCATTCAGTGTTTTGATTCTTCAGCTTCAACGCACAGCTTATGTATTCCCAGATGACCTCTCTTATACAATTTACCTCCGCAGATGATGAATTGAACGACCATTCTTTTGATTGCTCTTTTGTCCTTGGCATTTATCCCTGGTGGAAATGCTTCCTTCTCCAAGAAATTCCAAATATCGTGATACCAGGGGTTCTCATCTTGAACCTCATCTATAGCAGCAATTGACTCGTAAGCCGGTACAAATTTTTGGTCGATAATGATTGGACGCATCTGAACTCTAAACGAGATGTCTATCATGGAAGATAGAGTTGCTAGTGAATCTGCGAACCTGTTGTTCTCTCTTAATAGATGAGTAAAGTTCAGCTTCTCAAACCGAGGAATTAACAAGTCCAAGGTCTGGTGATACATAATCATCTTTTCTTCTTTGACTTTCCAATCTCCTTTCGCTTGAGATACAACAAGGTTCGAGTCCCCAATGACGTCCAACCGTTTTCCCCCTAACTCGAGGGCTGCTTCTAGACCGGCAATGCATGCCTCATATTCTGCTTCGTTGTTCAAGACTTTGAACCAGAGTTTGAAGGCTAGAGGGATACGAGAATTATCAGAAACCACATCCACATCATTCTCATTAAGCATATCCAAACCGTTCGATTCTTCTGTTACAACAGACTCAAAAGAGAAAAAAAAAAGACGACCTGGACAGATCAGGCATCCGGTTATCACCCCGAGAATCTGGGACTCGGACTTCGGTCAGCTGGAACCTGATTCCGACTCAACAGATTCGGAGGAATCAGATTCCTCACTACTGACCGGTGTTGACAAAAATCCCTCTTCATACTGCCAAATGAGAGAGGGTGCGATGGATGCATCCAAAATGTTTGCTGGTAGGCCCGCAGTCGTTTCATTCCCGATCATGGACACCGAAAAGTTATCCCCCAAGCACTTCTGTTCGATCGGAGGATTTGAAAGTAGACATGCCAGTGCTACCCCTATTTCACTTTCGGTGTCCTCAGACTCCACTTTCTTATTCTGTTTAACCTCAACTGTTGGGTCTGTTTGCTCTTCGGCAACATCATCCCCGGATAACTACAGGTCGAAGAAGATTTCAAAACCTGGCACGCGCTTCCTCTCCACATTCAGCCACGACTCGGGGAAGCCACAAAATGGAAAATCCTCCTCTTCCCGGACGAAGCGTCCGTTTAGAGTACCCTGGATGGACTGATGCGTTAGTTCAAAAGGCTTCCCCGCCTACTTCGCTCTGGCTCTTCCAGCCATCTCCTTGCCTTTCCTTATCCAATCCTCTTTGGTGGGCAAGTATCCCAAGCCAAAGGTATCTGGGTTGTGTGACACTTCGGCCAATGCTGCGATGCCCTTTCGGCCACTCTTTCCTAATCCCATCCCGGGGATGTCTTGGAGCTTATTCATGAGGTATACTGATTGAGCACTGACATATAACCCCTCATTAACAGCCATGATGTTCTGAACTACCCGAGCCTCGGCCAAGGTAAAACCCGACATGAACACATCCTCCATGCCGTGCTCAATTTCCAAAACTGGCATAGACACTTCTGGTGGTGGATGGATTGACGAATTTCCAACAACAATGGCTACTCCCTTCCCATGTGGGTATTTCACCATCTGATGCAAAGTGGACAAAACTGCCTTCACTTGATGCAGCCACGGTCGCCCCAAAAGTAGATTGAAGGTTGCAGGAACTTCTACGACATAAAAGTCAACTTCATGCTATCCCGGGCTAACCTGGGTCTGAATTTTCACTGTTCCCATTACTTCTTTGCTCATGTTGTCATACGCCCGAATCACCTGGGCTGCTGGCACAAAGTTTGCGGTCTTCAAACCGATTGCATACGCAGTCCTTGCCGGGCACACATTGATGGCGGACCCTGTGTTGACAAGCACCACAGGTATCCATTTGTTCCTGCACTCCACAGAGATGTAGAGTGGCTTGTTATGGTTCGCACCCTCAGGTGGCAATTCTTTGTCAGGGAAAGTCAACATCGGGGTAGCCCCTCCCGGAAAAACTAAGCCCACCAGCTGTTCGGGCATGGTGTTTATCGAGAGCTTGGCCTTGTCCATGGCCAATAAAACAGCTTGTCGATGCACTCGCGATGCCATAAGCAGTCCCTAGATGGAGATGTCTGCCTGTATCTTCTTCAGCTGCTTCAGTACAACTTCTTCTTCGAGTTGCTTCTCTTTTTGTTTCTTTGCCTCCTTATCTTTCCCAGATGCCTCTGGCTGATCTAGATGCGGAGGCTTGAAATACCGTCCACTCCTAGTCATATTGTCAACTTCACCAATGTACCAGGTATCGTCTGGTTGGTTGCTCCCCCAATCCTCATCCGTGTGGACAAGACATAAATCATCGTCCTTCCACCATATTCCATTGGCAGCCGACAGACACCTGTCCGGCTCCGGTATAACTGTTCTCGTACTCCCAGTACCCTCCATCCGTATGCTCGCAGCATTCTCTGTCCCTGCGCACACAGCAGTTTCAGTCCCCACGTGGGCTTTAGCTTTCCTGATTCTCTCAGAATCCCCAAACCTTTCTTGTTCTAACTGTGTCAGTACAGCTGTTTGTTCAACGATTCTTGTATTCAAAATGCTCCAATCCTGAGTGAAATTCTTGACACCGGCGCTCTCCGGTGATGTATCCTAATTTCCGACCCTTCTGGCCACCACTATTATTCTTGCCCCTGCCGGGCCCTGTTCCAACTGAGATTCTTCGACAACGTCTGGTAGGTCATCAAGCCACCCGGTGGCCTCTATTGATTCCTCGAAATTTGACCAATTGACGGCCATGTCCCCTGGGCCTTGTTCGTTGAAAAATTGGAAGTTAGCCAAGTCCCCTTCCACAGCTGCCAGGTCATCTATCCTCTGACCTGATTCATCCCCCTGTATTATACAAAGCTCTGCTCCTGCCGGTAATTCAAAGTTCGGCCCAACCTGGCCCACTGATAGAATGTAGTCACTCGGACTGTATACCTTCTCAGAAAAACTCCCAGATTCCTCAGATTCTGACTCAACACTCCCATTCTCCTCTGAAATCTCCCCTATTATGTCTTCAACAGTCACCACCATTGGTTCGGGTTCAGTTCTGGAGATGTCCAACATACACAAGTCAGTGCAGTCAGGAAGGAGCACCATCGGCTTGGGTAGGTGGGATGGGGTGATATATATACTAGGATCGTAAGGCACGACCCCAGTCTGGATAAAGTTGATTCTTTTGGAAGGTGGAGCTTGGTGGTGTGGTGAGAGAGGGTTTGTTGTGACATTGGGTTTTTCGGGAGGCACAATCACCCCGTTATCAATGAGATCTTGAATCTCATGACGTAATCAGTAGCATTGGTCGGTGTCATGACCGTGCTGTTGGTGGAATGCGCAATATTTGACTGGGTTGTGAGTAGGAGGAAGTTTCTCCAGCAATGGCCGCGGCTCTAGGGGCTTCAAGTGCCCTTTTCTGATTAAAACCCCCAGAGCTTTGGACAGGGGCATGTATAGTGGAGCGAAGGCTCTTTGGTTTTTGGGCGAGTATTTGGCTGTTTGTGTATTGCTTTCGGACGCACTGGAGAATGGCATGGCTGCCATGGTTCTTGGAGGGGCAATGGTGGTGACCATACTTACTTCCGAGGCTCTTGTAGTTGTAGCACCGCTCGGGCCTGCATTGGTGTTGCGGTTAAAGGTTCTCCTGGGTTGCTCTCTGTCATTATCAATCAAGCCTTGCTTCAAGGCATCCTCAATCTATACTCCCATCTCATACAGATCTTAAAAGTAGGGAAGTGGAGCACGATCATTTTCTGCATCAGTTTGGGTTTGAGGTTGCGCACAACCATCCGTATTTGATCTTTATCCGTTGGCCTAATGGTGAAGCCTTGGCCCTCCAACGGGTCACAAATGCTGAGAAGCTCTCCTTAGCCTCTTGTCTCGTCATCTCAAGATCACGGGTCGTAATCTCGATTTGTGTGTTATACGAGTATTGTGCAATGAAGGCCTCAGCCATCTCGTCCCAATTTCTCTTGACATCATCTTCTAATTTGGCATACCAGATGACTGCCACACCTGACAAGGTCCGACCAAACAGAGACAACTTCTGCAGTCTGGTAAGGCCCATCGGCCTTAAAATATCCGAAAACAACCTCAGGTGCACCATGGGGTCCCCAGACCCATCAAATCGATCAATTTGTGGCATCTTGAACCGATCTGGTAGCGTCACAGCTTCGTCGGTATACCCATCCTCAATGTTAAGGATGGTCTTTACCCCTTGGGATTTCTTAAACATCTTTTCCAGCTTGCTCAGCTTTAATACGGTGGGGTCCACTTCGAACTCGACGGGAGAATCCGGTACATTGACAAGTGTGGGTGCCTTAGATAGTTGCGGTAGAATCGGGGGCGGAGCCGGCCTCATTGGAACGTCTGTATCCTCTTGGATATTCTGGACATTTGGTGTCTCTTCGGGTATCGCAACCCTTAGTGGGGGAGAAGCTTGATGTGAAGCAGATACCCCGGCTTGCTGCTGTAGCCTTATGATTAACTTTGCTTGTTCAGTTATAACCGTGGCCTGTTGCTTGGCGAACTCCGCCTATTGGACAGCGTCTTGCTGCATAGTTTTCATGCTTTCTTGAAGCTGGTGCACCATCTCCTCCAAACTTGCCATACTGCTTTGATCTAGCTGTATTGCCAGTATATGTTCTCTCTCTGTGGGAGAAACAGGACTCTGATTCCTACTATACCTAGGCGGGGTGGACGAAGCCCTTTGGTATTGTCGGCCCGATACCCTCTGCCCTAATCGCCCTCTGCAGTAGCAGGGGTAAAGAATGATACACTGGTTGTTCGTCTACCAGATCCTCAGATCGATGGAGTCGACGACCTCTTGTCCAGAGTGCTTGGGGAATATCTGCTTGGTCTGAAGCAATTGTGCTAAACTACCTAGTAAAAAGATAAATAAAGCAATCATAAGGAAATAAATAACCAGAAAAACGGACAGCATAACAACATAACTAAACACACAACACATAGTTGGGCATAGTAACACACAGTCGATAGGCTGAATACATCGTTCTCAAACACTGATTGTTACCCCAAATCACAGGCCCCAAAAACTGAGTCTGATATCCACAGATAATTGATTCTCAAACATTGAACTGGTGCCCGCAGGGCTGATACCCAAACTTGTGAGCTGATACATGCATTCCTGTAAAGGCCAACTCTAAAAGCACATAACAGATAAGTGAGAGCCAAAACACCCATATGTTGGGGTAGGGTTTCCCTATCCTATTTTGTTAGGAGCTAGGGTTTCACTATGCATGCAGCGGTTTCAAACAACTTACAATCAGGTAAGCAACCTGTCCTAATTTGGAATGGTCACTACGGATTTCGAATAGTCAAAAAGGGTGCCCCAGTAAAAATCGGGGTTTGTGTTCCCATCGTGGCAGAGCCCGTAACCGATCAGCCTTATGGCACGCTTCTCAAAGCGAGCCTCCGGCAAACCGTTCAGGAATAGCATATGGCAAACACGGTGTCCTAGGCGCACCAATGCAAATGCAATGCAAAGAAACACATAAGTGTAGTCAAAACAAGATATCATGAGTTCGAGTCAAGTTCTCTAAATCCCCAGCGGAGTCGCCAAAAATTGTAGACGTGCCCCAAACGCCCCGGGAGGGAATCCTGTTTCATTCATTGGGCTCACTACAGTTCAGGACTCAATGTCACGGTTCTTAATTTGAACCAAAGAGTCCAAATCCGACAAATCGTTTTGGAAAATAGATTTTTGTAAAGAAGTGCCAAACATGGACTGCTTTGCCAGATACAGAGTCGCCACCTAAATATTTATTTTGGGGGAATTTAGGAAACCCTGACTCGTTGTCTAAGGCCACGTGTCCGTCATCACCAAAGTTGCCTTGGCTCGGGAACTTGGGTACGATTGGAGAAGGTTAGCTATGAGCACCCCGGCTCGCCCGATCAAAGATCGGCCTCTACTAACCATGATATCGAGTTTTGAAAACGTTATGTGGTCTTATTCCGATTATTAGCCTAGATTTACTATGTGATGCACACAGCACACAAGTATAGACTGGGTCACCTGAATTGGAATAAAACATTTCATGTTTGTTTTGAAAATGGTTTGTTACTCATAAGTAGGCTAAAATGCAGATTTTGCCACCCTTGGGCGGGTTTAGAAAAACATGGTTTTGCCACCATTTAGTGGGCTTAAAACTCACAGTCAATGCATTTTTCCAATTCAGATAATCCAACCTTCACCCACAAGCACATAGCCTCATGGTAAGCATACTATCATGGCAACACTCACACACATGCAAGGATGCTAAAGCGCAAATGCTTACCGAGTACTCCAAGCCAAAACAGAAACTAGTTAGTAATCAAATGCATGATCCTAGTTCATGTTAAGATGGCTAATGCAACACATGCAAGATGCAACTATAATAGGCTCGGCTATTCTAAGATGGCATATGATGATGCTACAGCTAACACGTATTCAACTTAGAATTGAAATACAAATGCAGTTAGTATGATGCGCCGAGCCCAGTGCATGCAATACAGATGAATGATGCAAACATGGAAGCATAAGTATGCTAGTCAAAACATGCCCTAAACTATCCATCGAAAGCTAGTAAATAAAAGGGAAGAAAGACGTGGGGTTGGAAGACATACACACACTCACGCACACTTATTACACAATTGCCCTCACTCGGAGGGTCCGAATAAATATTACACAACAAAATGAATACTATTAAATTAATTATTACAGAACTTCTAATTAATTAAATCTGAATTATAGGAAAGTGGCCGCACCGCCTTAATGCGGATGATGCATGCTTGACTCGCCTTGCTCAGGAACCTGTACCATGCCACTTTGCCTCTGTTTACACTGCCTTGCTCCTCTGAAAATTATGAAAGTTTCCAGAACTGCTTTGAGCTTCCTTCTGAGTATTGTGGAGTGCCACCGGCCAGAACAAAAGGCCACCGGCCATGGGAATGGGATTACCGGCCAAAGATTGTGTCATCGGCTGGACACTGATGGCCGGTCGGCACTAAAGATGGCCGGTCGGCCACTTATCCCTGCAGAATCCTGCAGTTGATAGTAGCAGAGGGCAAGCAGTGTATGGCATGGAATTTTCAAGCAAATGTGTGCATGGCCACTCTCCCAATCATGTTATGGACTCAAGGGAGTGTGGCCCTCGACCCTCAGGCCATCAATTGCGCATTGCGATGCATGATGGCCTCAGAGGCCAAGTTTGCCATTCAATGTCAAATGAATGCATAAAAGAGATGAATGCCTCGTGCCCTATCATGTTGAGGTCAAGGGCATTGGCGACTGAGGAGTGAGACATATTTCGTCACTTTGAGTACGAACACGCCTCATCCTTCATACTTGGTTTGACACCCCAAACCAAACAAAATGCTATGCATGGGTGCAATGTGGCTCAAGTATATAAGGTGGCTCAAGTATGCAAACATGCCAAATACAATGCAAACTAAGAATGTAGACACGCAATGTGCCAAGCATGCAAAATGCAATGTGATGCAACCTATCATACAATACAAACATTCAATGCAAACATGATATAATGCAAGCATGCAACTAATCTAATGCAACATGCAAACATGCAAAGCATGCAAAGACGGACTTATACTGAAATGAGAGGGCCTCAGCCCATCCTAAAACAGTGGCCTAAGATGGTGCAAAAGAGCACCAATTATGTATGCAAGCATGCACACAACAAGGTTCATCATCTAAGCATGAAAGGGGATAACTCTAGGGATACTTGAAGGCGATATATATGGACGTTAAACACTCATGTTAAACTCTAAAAAGCACGCGAAGAATGATGCCAAAACATGCTAGGGAATGGGTGCGACATAGAAGGCATTCGAAGCCACAAAAGAGAGCATTGCTCAACACCTATCCCAAGCAAACATGGTATGGACTATGCAACCAAAAACAGAGTTACAATGCACCAAAATAAGTCCCAAAACCCACTGTTATGGCGACTCAAATGCCTCAAACACATAGGTATGCACAAAAGTCCAAACATGGAGCATGAGACCACACCTCTTCAAGGCATAAAAGGGGAACAAATGCAAGTGTGTAGGCACAAAACATGGACTGAAATGACATAATAAGTGATTCCAAATCACTAAAATAGCCAAGGTAATGCATGCTAATGACTCACACACCCGAGGTTCACAGGCCAAAATGTAAAGAAGCTATACTAAGCATGGCAAATGTGATCAAATCAGTGCCTAACAGACCTCAAGCATGATGAAATATGACCAAGAACTTCACAAAGTTAGGCAAGAACATGCAAGCATGATGGTCTTAAAGGCAAGATGCATTTCTAGGCAAAAAGGAGGAATGCAAAGCAAGTGTACTATGCATGCAAGGGGCCATTAATCCGACCAAAAACAAAGATATAATATGACCAAATAACACCCAAAAATCTCTGAAATGAAGCCAAAAGCAACTACACATACATGCTACCCTTATGAACCAAAAATACAAACAAAAGAGAGACAAAGGGAGAGGGGTGTCCCTCCCCTATGCAAGACCTCAAAACCCCTTATCCACCACTAAAAATCCATTGGATTTCAATGGTGAGAAGGTCAATGCACAAAGGTACTCAAAGCTTAACAATGAGAGCACCAAAAGGGCCAAACAAGGCCTAAGAGGAGGAGGTCGACCCCCAACACCAAAATGACCTTAATGAAGTATCTTAAGCATGCAAATACAAGACTTTTTTCAGTTATACATAAAGCTTAAATCAGTGTGCAAGATAGGTTAAAGACTAGTGCAAGATTGGGAAAAATAAAGCAAAAGTATTACCCTTGAAGAACACTTCAAGAACAGCAAGTGCAGCCACCTTCTTCTGATCAAAACCAGCTCAAAACTTGAAGAACAAACCCTCAACACCTGCAAAGTCAAAATATGGTGTAATATTATGTGTTCTAGTGCAAAACTAAGAACAAACTACACTTTTAGGCCCTCAAACACACACAAATCAAGAGAGAGAGGGAGATATAGAGAGAGAGGGTGATATATATCAAAAATATATGTAATTAGGTCTGGTTTTGCTGAACCCTTTCAAAGGAGGAGGGATGCTTCCTTATATAGACGAGGCAAAGTGTTAAGCTTCTTAGAGAAGCTAACAAAAGGGTCAAGGCTTCTAAGGGAAGCTAAGGCAAAGGGGCCAAGGCTTCCTGAGGAAGCTGGGACAGGGGTGCAAGCTTCTTGAGGAAGCTAAGACAAAGGTCCAAGCTTCCTTAAGAATCTAGACCAAAAGGGTGCAAAAAGGGCAAGTTCCTCCATACAGCTGTATAGAGGACAAGTTCGTGCACTCCAGCTGGCACAACTGGCATGCACTATGCCTGAAAGAGGCAAAAAGGTGGTATCGGCCAGAAAAGGAGTCCATCGGCCAAATAAATGGTCGGTCGACCATACAAAGAGCCGACCGGTCATCACCAATGGCCGACGGAAAGAAAACAAGGCCGGTGGCCCTAATCCATGGCCGGTGGGTTTAAGGGATGGCTGACAAGCCACCTCCTACCCTCAGGAGCACAAAACACAAGCCCTTGGTGCAAAACCAAGCATAGAACAGGCAAGTTAAGAGATCCTGAGACATGGTGCGTAGCCGAGACCTCCGAGAACTCAAAACGAACACAAACAAGGATGATCGCCGAGTGTTCAAACGATGACATCCAAGTCTTGAGGACGGTCAAAAATGGGGTGTCTACAGCGAGTAGCAAACTTCAATCCATTTTCAAAACAAATGGATATGCAATGCTTTGTTCCAACTTAGGCAATCTAGTCTATACTTGTATGCTGTGCGCATTACATAGTAATTCTAGGTTAATAACTGGAATAAGAGCACATGTGTCTTCGAAAACAAGATATCTTGCTTAGTAGTGGCGGATATTTGATCGGACGAGCGGGGGTGCTCATGAAATGACCTTCCCCAATCGTACCCAAGTTCCCGAGCCGAGGCAACTTTGGTGATGACGGACACGTGGCCTTAGGCACGAGTTAGGGTTTCCTAAATTCCCCCAAAATAAAATATTTAGGTGGCGACTCTGTATCTGGCAAAGCAGTCCATGTTTGGCACTTCTTTCTAAAATTAGTTTTTCAAAACGATTTACCGGATTTGGACTCTTTGGTGATTTATCGATCTTGCATTACACTTTGCGAGATTAGATTCAGAACCATGACATTGAGTCCGAACTGTAGTGAGCCTAATGAACAAAACGGGATTTTCTCGGGACGTTCGGCTACGTCTATAGTTTCTGGCGACTCTGCTGGAGAGTTAGAGAACTTGACTCGAACTCATGATATGTTGTTTTGATTACACTTATGTGTTTCTTTGCATTGCATGTGCATTGGTGCGCCTAGGACACCATGTTTGCCATCTGCTATTCCTGAACGGTTTGTCGGAGGCTCGCTTTGAGAAGCGTGCCATGAGGCTGACCGGTTACGGGCTCTGCCACGATGGGAACACAAACCCCGATTTTTACCGGGGCACCCCTTTTTGACCATTCGACCTAGTGCATATTCGGGAATCCATAGTGACTATCCCAAACTAGGACAGGTTGCTTACCCGATTATAGGTTGTTTGAAACCATTACGTGCGTAGTGAAACCCTAGCTCCTGACAAAATAGGACAGGAAAACCCTATCCCAACATAGGGGTGTTTTAGCTCTCACTTGCTTGCTGTGTGCTTTTAAAGTGTGTCTCTACAGGAATGCATATGTTAGTTTGCAAGTTTGGGCATCAGGCCTGTGAGCATCAGTATCAGTATTTTGAGAATCGGTTATATCCGAGGTATCGATTCGATTTTAGGCGATAGTTTGGGGAAAGTGATCGATGGTCGAATCTGATGCTTCACTATGTCCATGTATACGTATTGATTGGGTGAGATCTTTGCCTATTTTCTCTTTCAGTTCAGAGACTCGGTTTAGAACAACCACTGTTTTCCTTCACTGAAGCAAGGTAGAAAGGGGCCAGTCCAGGCTCACCAGTTCGTCAGATCTGTCAGCCACCAGTCACATTACCTCTGTTCTGTTCAACAGACTTATGATGGCACAAAATTCAGAGGAAATTGTGGTTATGGCAGCCGCATTAAACCAAGGAATCACCTTGCAGGGTGAGATCGATGTTGAAGTACCACACCCGCCCAGGTCACCTGCCGCACATCCGATCTGGGAATCCCAGTTATTTCAAACCCGTGAGCCCACCACCTTTGAGTTGATGGGAATGATTGGTGACCTTCAAAGATCTGTGGCTGATCTAGCCTATGGAATGTCGGCCCTGCCACCAACTGCAACGTATGGTGGGAACTTCATGCTGCAGGAGCCCTCGTTACTGGGGCGAATTGTAATTGAGCTCAGCCAACCTGAAGCTGTCTCAAGCTCCGGCAATGATATATCGGCAACAACGGGGCTTCGTACGGAAGTAGCAACCCAAACCATCCACCAAACTGAGGCTAGTGGAAAGAACAAGATGAAGGTGGACACAGATCCCTATGAACAACTCCAGCAAGCTGTTGAGGCTCTGAAAGCCGACAGATTGAATAAGTAACAAGTACTCGCAGTTGTGGCTAAGACTGCGGATGACATTTTCCATGCTCAGACCGAGAGCAATTCAAACCAAAGGGAAAATTGGGATAGGGACCGTCGTACCAAAACAGTTCCTTCCAATCCTAACCCTGCACCTGGAAAAGATCAAAGAGCCAAGGCAGCACCTACCGATCCTTTTGCTAGTGCGTCCAGCAAAGGTCCACAGACTTCGAAGTATTTGTCCCGAGGCCGTAGGGTCTTTCATGCCCTCTACATGCCTTTGTCCAAGGCTCTTCGAATCCTCACTGAGAAAGGTCATCTTAAACCTCTTGAGCCTTGGCCCCTCCCGAGTAATCTCCCTCTCCCACATAATGCTACCCAGTACTGTGCGTACCATCAACAGGTTGGTCACACCACCGACAATTGCTTTCATCTTCGCCACGAAGTGCAAGATTTGATCGATGATGAGGTCATCCTTCCACTTAGCTCAGCAAAGTCTATCACTGCTGAGTTCATGGACTTCGAGGATAATACAAGTATGTAATCAGGGGTTGGTCCACCTGCGGGCGGCGCTTGGTTTATTTCAAATGTGGTGTATGGCACGCACTATTTTGAGCATTTGCAAATGTTGGTTTTTGTACTTTCTGACTCGGGTATTGAGTCAGTTTTGTTATGTCGTTTGGAGTCTGTCCCGTTGTATAGAGTCAGTCTTTTCATACTGAGTCAGTTGGGTTTGTCTTGTTGTATCGAGTTAGTCCTGTTTTGTTAGAGTCGGATGATCCAGGGTGCGTTACCTCGGATATCACTATTTCATTTTGTGTTTGTCTTTTCGCTTTCTTTTGAGTCTGTTTCTGCCGGGGAGCCAGTTACACTAGAAGATCTAATTGAAATAGCTGTGGTTTTCACGCTTTTGTGCTTGTTTATGCTTTGAGCCTATTGTGCCAGCAAACTTGAATGAAACGGCGGTGCTTTTCTCCTGCTTTTCTGTGCCTTTAAGTCATTACATCGACCCAAGTTTTTCAAAACCTTTTTGAACATTGTGATGAAAACAAAAAGGAAAGAATTCCTCGGGTTTTGCAAAATTTGATCAATTGAGAGAAAGAGAGGCGTGCTAAGCCCTTAATGAATGAAATCATGTTTGTTAATGTGAGTATTGAGAAGGATCCTGGCTTGATCTAGATTGGTTCTATACTGTCTTCAGCACGAGCGATTTGTCGTTTTCTTAAAAGATTTCAAAAAATGTTTTACGCGGTCCTGCGAAGACCTGTGTGGAATCGCTCTTGAGATTGTGTAGCTTAGGATCGCTCTCAGCCTCAAGACTCAACCCCTTTGCTTCCAAACCTTGAACCTTAATTCAGAATGTTCAACGATCAACCACAATGTAAGGCCCGTGTGGCCGGATCAGAAGCAGCCCATGAACTAGGGGCAAGAATATCAGATGTGATCAAAGGAAGCTTGCGAAGCTAGATCAAAACAGCCCTTAAACTAGGGGCAAAAATGTCAGATGTGCTTGAAGAGTCAAAGATGAGTCTTTTCTGCAAACCAGGGAAGATCGGTAAGAATGCCAAATCCCAGAAGGGGGAAAGAAGAAAGTATTGCTGAAGGACAACCAAGTTCCTATCCACAACACTAGGGGCAAATTCACCCCCCATTGGATGGACTTCTACATCATCAGTGAACAGCAGCCATTCTCTTGGATTCAGATGGCTCCGAGATCTCAAACCATTCAACATGGACAAAGCTACACTTTTACCCTTGAGAGGCTCGCTGGGCCGAAAACCGGAAGGACGACCCAAGCAAAAGTTAGAGCAAGAAAAAGAACAAAAAAAAAATGCAAAGAATAAAAAATAAAAAAAAGAGAAGAAAAATGAAGAAAATGAAAAGAAAAGATAAAAAAAACAAATGAAGAAAAGAATTGAAAAGAAAAGAAGAACAAAGCTCGCAAGGTTGAAAACCCATAAAGGGTGGCCTTGGCAAAAGTTAGAGCGCAAAAGGAGAGGTTAATACCCGAGTGTACCTTACCCTGAACTACGTAAGGCTTGATTCCTATGTTTGGGATACGTAGGCAACTTCATTCTGAAGTCCAGCCGTAAAACACTTCAAATTCGACTGTGTCCATGTGATGGTTCTGGTCATCTTTGTCTTCTCCGTATCCGAGAATTTGGTTGTAATTGTCACTGTGAGGACTGGTTGCCACGTGCTGCGGCGCTATTCAGACTAGGGGCAACTTTCCGTTGCGGTGCAATGCTGCGGTGCTATTCAGACAAAGGGCAACTTTCAGTTGCCATGCAGTCCCGTTCAGACAAGGGGCAATTTTTCATTTGTTTTGGATCTGAGGTTATGCATCTCAAGAGTAAATCCTACGTTGGTCGAGCAGTGGCCATTTGCAAAAATAATTTTTAATGAGGTTGACTAATTCTCTCGAAAATTATTCCATTTTTCTAAAACTGGACTATTTCTTGGATCCAAAAAAGAAAAAATTTCAGTGCTCATAACCTAACTTGCATGATTTCAAATCAGAAAATCGAACAAGCATGTTAATCTAACTCTCATATCAGTCAAAATTCTTTTAGTAGAAAACCAAAACAAAAAAAAATGGTCAAAATAATGAACTAGGGGCACAGTTGAGTCAGGTGTTCTGTCTTTTTCCCGTTGTCAACATACTTGCCAGAAAAGGGCACTCTACTTGCCAGAAAGGGCACTCTACCTGCCAGAAAAGGGCATAACTGAAGCTAACAACAAAGGGCTGAAAGCTCTTTCACCCTCCAAGCAGCGAGGTATCAAGCTAAGTGCGAAGCACAAATTGGAATGGATTAAAATATTCCACTCCCTCATCTGGACGGATTTGATCACATCCAAACTCCCTAGCAGAGCATCATCAACCGATGTCAGCTACAGATTTGCTATACACCGAATTGTAGTGCAACCCCTCTGTGGGAAAGTTCACTACTGTGAGCAGAAGAAGAATCTAGCGGAATGCTAGGGGCAAGAGCCCGTAACCTCCTGTTTATCCATCAACCACCCAGGGGAGGGATAAAAAAAATGAGAGATTGAAGAATAGAGAGATATGTGCTGAGAGAAAAAGTGAGGAAAAGGGCTTTCCAGAAAAATAGAGCCTGAGGACCGAGTGATATGAGAATCACAAATGAGAAAGGGTGGGAAACAATACCCGGAGAAACTGGCTCCTCGTGCACTGAGAAGTCTCTTGCCATTGGAACACGTCTGTTTGTCGTGTCAATCGTTTTGTTTGTCTCAATTCTTATTTTGAGTCGTTTCGGGTGTCTATAGATGTGTTTAGGTTGTCTTACCTTGTCTTTCTTTTTGTTGTTGAGTCGTGGTGTGCTGTGTTCAGTCGTAGGCTCAATACCCAGTTGAGAACTTATTCTCATTCTTAATCTAAAAAAAAATCGTTTTGTGCTCAGAGTGCCGTGTCGTTCTCCACATTTGTGCAAAACAAGATTTTGTTCTTTCAAAAACTGCAGGATTCAACCCGGGTCATGTGTGAACAGTAAAACCAGGACCTATTTGAAGCTATATAGGTTCCAGACTTCAAAGCAAAAGAAAAAAAAGGGGAAAAAAGGAGAAAATGTCGGCCGACCACTTTTTCTGGTCGGCCTGCTACTTTTTCTAGTTTTTCAGGACAAAAAGTGGTCTCCCGAAAAGAAAACTGGTCATTCAGTGGCTGCTAAGGCCAAAAAGTGGTCAGCCAATGTCCAAAATAAAGCCCCAGAAGTTAGCTTTCCAATGGAACCAGCCTTGCATCAAAATTCCAACTGTGCAAAAAGTTATGCCTGTTTCGGTGAAGCCGCGCAATTTCGGTCTAACCGGATTGATGCCCTACTTCAACCAACCATATCTCCCCCGTCCGGACTTGGCTTTAGGAGATTCTTGAGTGCAAAATGAAGCCCCAGAAGTAAGCTTTCCAATGGTGGCGGCCTCATAGCTGAAATCCAAATATTCAAATGAATAGGCCCGATTCAGCGAGGGCTGCTCGACTCTCTCTTAACAGTTCATGCCCATTTTCTCCCCAAACTGGATTTCTTCCCTCTTCTCCTCTTTTCTTCAACTTCAAACCCCTAAGCAAGGTGTTTTGAAAGATTTTTCAAAGATTTCATCTCTCTTTCATTTATTTCTACTTTGTCCTGGCTCGGTTTACCGAAAAGCGCAACATTTAACAAAATGTGAGCCTCGGAACATTGTAGGAACTTTATTTCAAAAATATTTTGAAAGAGAGGGTTTTAAGATCTAAAATCTTTTGATCAAGAAATGGGGTGTGAGGTTAGGGTTTGACACTCCTCTTGCCGAAGAAATGGAACCGTTGCCCTGCGCACCTTTCACTACCAAGTAAACCATCAATAGTGCCCAAGTCTTAAGGTCGGTCAAAAATGGGGTGTCTACAGTGTTCTTATTAGGTTTTGCAACTCACAACTTTTGCCTTGGCATCCGATTCCAGCTTCTGGAGAATTTGTTAACGAAGAAGATTTTGTGGAAGAGATTGAGAAGATGTGCCAAGCGTAGACTACGTCAGATTTTTTATCTCATTATTGAAAATTTATTTTTTAAGGGCAACGTTGTCTATAATATATAAACTCTGATGTACTATTATTTACTTTTGGATGTGTAACCTTATCAGAACCCTATGTTTCTTTGTTATTATATCTTCGATTTTTGGGACGTCACATCAACAATAATTCCATTTATTGATCTTTAATGGAAAAAATAACTATTAAATCAAAACATACCAGAAGAGCCCAACGCATTTTTTTCTTCAATAGAAATAGAAAAGCTTTTACAACATAGAAAAAATGTTTAGAGTAGATTAGCAATTTCCTTTCGTTGCATATGATTTAGATCAACGATGTCTTATTGATGACTGTATCATCTTATAACTTTTAAACTTCTTTGTCTATCTCTTTCTTTTCTCTTTCGTCAGTTACATAATAGGTAGAGAGAAAGATCAAGGGCAATTAGGATTAAACAGAGTGAAGAGTTTGAGAGTCACTTTTGTTTGTAAAATGTTTAAGCTTTTAGTAATTTAAGCTTAAATATAGGGACAAATAAGGAACAAAAAAAAAACTAAAAACACATGGAGTGTGGGGGTAGCTCTAAATGCACCCCAATAATTTGGTGGGACATCCCTTTCCTTTGTACACCCCCAAGTCAAATTTGAATTTTTCTCTATTTTTTTTTGTTAAGTACCCCTTTTAATTCCAACCTTATCAGCCTCACCTGCCTGCCATTGGAACTAATGGACAAACTATCGGTAGCAATTTATAGAAATTCAAATCTAAAATTTTGCCTTTAGGATTGGCATTTTGGCACTATGTTTTTAACATTGAATGTACACTTGTTTTGTGATTCATCATTCAATACCCTTCATTATGCTTTGTTTGACGCAGAAAGTTTATATGTGCAGTGCGGCGCTGTGCCAAACATTCATCAAGTTCGTGATTTATAAAACATAGCCTAGGTTGCTTTCAAGAAAGAGCTTCTCTAAGTCCTGTCTCTTCAAATAGATATTTTTTATTCAGACAGCTAACTTTATGAATACGGCCATTCCTCGTGTAGAAAAAGGCTAAAGGTTTCTGATTCTGTACGCCATGATCTAGTTTCTCAGATATCTATTGGAGATTCACGGCAGAGAAGAGGGTCACGGTGGCGAATGAGATGGCGGCGACAACAAGAGGAAGTGGAAGAAGTGAAGGTGGCATTGATGGGAGGAGAATGTGGCAGTGGATGCAAGGTGATGGGAGGAAGAACTGGCAGTGGTTGCGACAGTGGCGATGAATGGAGTAGGTGGTGGCAGCAATTGGACAGAGTGGGCGAAGCTGGGTGGTGTCTACCAGACCTAGGGTGTGTTGGCTGGAATTAGTGTTTATTTGTGACCCTGTTCATCATTTTGTATATGGGTAAAATGATTTGTTTGGTTTCTATTTTCAGAATTTATTTTTTAAAAAATTTTATTTTTTCTTTTTTCTTATTTTTTTATTTTTATTGAATTTTTTAATATTTTAAATAATTTTTAAAATTTTTAGACATATTTAACATATATATACTCAAAAAGGATAATATTTGTAAATTTTTTAAAAAAAATTTCACTAAATACGAAAAATATAAATAAAAAAAATTACAAAAATTCAATATATTTTTTTTATATTTTTGTATATTTATTAATTTTTTAAAATATTTTTCACATGTATTTTACTATTTAGATACATTTAAGTAAGGTGAATCTAAAAAACTAAAATAATTGATTAAAATTGTAAAAATATTCACCAAAAACAAAAAATAAAAACCTTAATTTTCAAAAAATTGAAACAAAACACATATTATTTTTTTTAAAAATGGGTGCCCAACGAATCTTTTGCGGTGCATTTAGAATTGCCAGTACTCTAACTATTGTAGACTTTCTATATATAGAGGATGTATTATTAATTTTCCCAAATTTTGATATTTAATTTTCTATTTAATATGAAAATCTTTATTATGAAATATTTATATTTAATTTAAATTTTATATATCTATATACAATATATATGTATGATGATAATTATCTTATAATTTAATATATATTATATAAAATCATTATATGATGATTACATTTTATAAAATTATCAAAATATACCAAAAAAAAATTAACTAAAAATATTATACATAAATATTTAAATAACACTCTTATGAAACAATATGATTAAGATTATGAAAAGAAATTATTATAACCATATTTATTTTAAAATTAAATTAATATCATTCTTTTGTAAAACACATCATAAAATAAAATATTATTAAAAAAAGATTAGCGGGTCAATTGCTACTATTTAGCCCTCGTTTGGGATGAGTAGCTTGGCTTTTTGGTTATTTTTATTCACACTAAAAAAATTGTGTTTAAGATAAATTTTTACCCTTTTGTTTTTTTTGTAGTTGATTTGATAATTATGGGAGAAAAAATGAAATGTTTATGGTTTGGATATGACATTTTATCATATTAGTTAAATTAATATGTTTTGTTTTTATTAGCTAATTTAGCCAAAATAGCTCATGCTAAACGAAGCCTATTATTGTTTTTATATCATTATAATTTATATATCATCATATAACACAATCATAACTATTAAATTATTTAATATAAACCATTTCATTAACAGTTTAAAAAAAATTACTCTGATATAAAAATATCATAAACATGTAACTGCTGTATTAGTGAATTAATGAGGCAGTGAAGGGAAAAGTTTAGATAATTAGGCCGGGCTTGGGCAAATAGGAGAGGTGGTTACATAAGGGGGACAGATAATAGGGATGACAATGGAGTGAGGAGGAATAGATTTTAGGGGTACTTATGTATAAATCTTAATAAATGGATTTATTGTCTAATAGGTTTTATGGAAAAAATTTGTCATAAAAAAGTCACTAATTGTAAGTTTTAGTGACAATTTATAAAAATCATGACAAAAAAAGTCACTAATTGTCAATTTTTAGCGATATATAAAAAATTGTCACAAAAAAAATATTTTTAGTAACAATTTTATCAAGACTTATATTCAATACGACTTGATGGGAATTAAATTCAACTATTAGAACTTATTGGTAGTTTACCTAAATTTTTTACCCTCTCTGTTTCCAATCCCCGATTTTTAATTTTTCCTTATCCCCATCCCCCAACCCCAACCCCAATGGAGACCATTTTCATACTACCATCCTGCCCTAATGGAGATCGATTTTCCCCGCTCCTGACATCCCCAACCCATTCATAAGTTTTGTTGCTTTGCTTCACTTAGGGTTTTTTATTTTTTTTATTTTAAGATTTGCTCTGCTTCAGGTTCATATCTCCATAATAAATAAACAAAACAAAAATAAAAATTGACAATAAAAAAAAAGGAGTGAATGAAAGGGATAAATTGATTAAGGTTATATTTAGTTCATGAATTTAAAAATAAATTCGAACAAATTTCATACACATTTTTTTTCTTTTCAAATCTTTCCCTAAATTCATGAACCAAACAAAACCTTAAAAAAAGAAGATAATTTTCAAATTATTGAAATGATTTCATAAATTAAAAATGAACAAATTTTTGGCTGATCATCGGATTGAAAAAGAAAACAAAGAGAAACCCTAGATCCGTTTGAAGCGTCACTATAATATGGAGTTTTCTGGTGACAATATTGATGATGTCCGTGCGGCTTTTCCCCATCGAGGTAGGAAGGTCGATTACGTTTGGGATGGATGGTGAGCCTTAGCAGTTATCTTATTTTTATTATCATTATGTACATCCTAGGTGTGAAAATATGTGGATTTCGTTCATGAAAGAGGTATTAAAAAGAGAAAAACAAAAAGAAAGAATAGGTTAGAGGTGTAAATTGAAATACTGAAATGAAAAGGTCAATGAGATAGAAATAATGAATGGTAAATGGAGTTTTGGTTCAAATTCCACATGACAGAGCAGGAGAGTTTATTTGAGTCGATGCAAATGCCTACTATGGATTATGAAATATTGGGATAATCTAAGAAGCAGAGACACAAACACAGGGTGTGTTTGGCTTGGTTTTGGGAGATAAATTTTCACAAAAAAATCTTAGGGAAAGAGTTTAGAATTTTTTTTGGTTTGTTTGGTTGTATATTTTGGAAATAGTTTTGAAGTGTGGAAATTTGGGATGATTTGATATTTTGTCGTAGTTGAGTAGATGTGTGTGTGAGAAAAAGTGATCAAGAAGGAAAAATGAGAAAGAAAAAGTGATTGATTGAAAATTTTAATCAGCATGTGCAACATATATAATTTTATATACTTATTGTATGTCATATGTGTCATATATATGAGGATAAATAAATTTAAGTCAAAGCTAATAATTTTTAAAGTCTAAAGGTGAAAAATAGGCGTAAATTTAAATTGTTTTCAATATATTATTGAATTTCAAGTCATTTTATTCAAACTTGTAATGTGTTTCATGTGTCTCTAAGTGTTGGAAAGTATTTGATAAGTGTAATGTTGTGTTGGACATTGACATGACACATTACCTTCTTAGAAGTGCCCTTGGTTCTTACATGACACATTGAGATGTACCATAGTAAGAGCATGAATTTGAGAAATGTAGAAGACTAGTGTCATTCTCTGCAATGCTATTACATAAGTTACGGCATACAAATATTAAATAGATAGAAATGGCCATAGTTGTTTCTAATTTTGTTTGCAAGGATACAATATGGAACAATTGAGAATGATGCTGAATCTAGTTATAAAATCAAAACAGAACATGAATGGTCGTGATCTTTACAATTTGTGATACCATTACAAGTTATTCCAAACTTGGTATTGGAATGTGATTCGATCCACATGTGTTTACATATTATTTCTTGTGATTATGATATTCATCGTCTGGTTTATACAAGAAATGGGACAATTAGTTTGGATGGTGCTTTTTTTTTTATTTTTTTTAGGCATTAATAGAATCTTAGTTTATGTTCAATTATTAGGTCAGTGGTTTCATATTTGCTTATTTTGATTGGGTCAGTAGTTCTTAGGGAAATGACTACCCATTAAACTCATAAGTTAATGTCATCTCTGCTTGTTCACGAATGAGTTGGGTTGATCTATTTGCTTTGCCAATAAAGGAATGTACATAATACATATAGCTTGAAGTCAGAAAAAAGGGTCGTCATGATCCAAGATAAGTGAATTGACCTCTTGAGAGCCTTTAGTAATGTTGTACCTGAAACAATGCTTATAATTGTGGAGTTTTGAGGATTAAGTTTCACTCTTGTTCAACTGTTTTTATATACTCAATCCTAAAACAGGGATGCTGCTCTAACTGTGTCTAAATGAGAGAAGGCTCACCAAGCAGTTAATCGAGATATTTATGGTACAAACATTCCAGAAAAAGAAGATATAGCAAGGGTATTGGTTCATTGTAAAGTGTTGAATATATTCCCTGTATGAGAATTTCATCTTCTCTCACTCCCTCCCTCCCTCTCTCTCTTTCTCTCTTGATGTCTCTGACTTTTTTTAGGTGATGTCACTTGAAGAATGTGAGATCCTTCTTGGAAAGCGAAAGGAAAGTGAAATATCAAAGACTGAATGGAGAGACAGTATAACTAGACAGGTCTATCTGTTGTTGCAACCTGTTAATAATTTGCTTCAGGACTGCCACATTGAAGTTTTCTTTGATTAGTTTCAGTCAATAACTAGAATTTGTTTTTCCAGTCAATAAGTCCTATTCTTTAGGATATTGTTAGTGTTATCAGAAATCTTGGTTGTTACCATAATTTTTGGGATTCATTATCTTTTCAGTTCAGATATTCTTACTATAAATGTAATGCACCAGAATGAATGAAGTGTATTCCTCTTTGCTGCATCATATCAGGTTTTATCATTTCCTACTTTTATTCTTTCATTTCATTCAATTTCTATTCTTTATTTTCTCTGTTTTTCTTCTCTTCTCAAAAACCTACACAACCTTATCGGAAAAAGGAAGAAGATAGCCATTTGATTGACTTGGTTGGTAAATTATTCATTTTTCCATTAGTTTCTTATTAATAGTTTCGCTGCAACCTAACTTTCATTTGGTGCTTCTGACTTCTTCTATTGCTATTTTAGAGTTTTAGGAAGGGCAGGCCTAAGGATTATTACTGTGACAGAGAAAGAGAAGCCTATGAGGTATTAGAATCTTTCATCCCCCGAGCAAGCTATTGCAAGAGTAGATTGATTGCAGTTGTTATGCATGCAATATACTTTGGTTTTGATTATAAGATGGAAATATTGTATTTATTTTGAATTCTAATTTATGATCATGGGGAATATTGTGGTTTTGTTTCATTTTCTCTTTAGTTTTGACATTGTGAAGTTCTAGATCATGATGTAATTTGATAATCACTTCTATTAACTTATTTCTTTTCTAAAAAACATAATCAAACCAAACCTAACTAAGCCTTGTGTCACAATTATGTGGAGCAGGCCATGCAAATCCCTTTTTTCATGTCAGTTGAGGTCATCCTCTCTCTCATACATTTTCATTTATGGTGATCTGATTAATATTCCTTATCGTTGCATTTAAAAATATTTGTTGTATATAACCAAACTATCTTGATTTGTTCTCTTTCAACTTATCTTTAATTGGTGCTTATTCTTGCTTTTCACGAATACATTATTTCTAAGTCTATCTTTTCTAGTCTTACCACACATCAATCTAAACATCCTCATCTACGTTCATTTTATGAATGTGTTGTTTCCTAATTTTGTCCCGTGAAACATTGCTTGCCTTATAGATGCTTTATAAAGTTTCTTTTTAATTTGTTGGTGTTAAGTGTTAGGGGTAGTTTGGTCTTTATGTATTATTCTTATTAGTATAAATAGTTGTGTGTAAGGGGGAAACCCTATGTTTTTGAATTAAGAGAAATACAGCAGCTCTCTCTCTCTCTCTCTCTCTCTCTCTCTCTCTCTCTCTCTCTCTCTCGTTATTATTCTTCTTCTTCTCATTATCTATACATTCAACATGGTATCAGAGCAATATCTTCCTCCTTGAAGATGATTCCTCTCATTCTTTAGGGTCCGCCTATCGTAGCAAAAAAAAAAAAAATATCAGCATGTTCGAAATTTAATGGATATTAACCCTATAATCTCCTTTTGATGTTTTGGTCATTCTTGATTGCTTTTTCTAATTTTTTTGATTTTTCATCAATTTTGGGTGATTTTTCGAAAGTTGTTGTTTGAACCCTTTTTGCTTGGTTTTGTCCCTTCTTCTCATACCTGTGGGAGCCGACAGGAACCCTTACAGGGTTTACTGTCCCTGGTTTGAGGTATTTTGGCCCTACCTTGGTTTTTTTCTGCGTTTTGGATGGTCTGCTTCAGTTTTTTGGGCTTGTAGGTGATCTGTTACTGTGTTCTGGGATAATATTGCCCTTTTTTAGCCTTAAAAGGTGAGTTGCTGTGCTGGTTCAGTGTTTTCTGGATTTGTTTGATATCCTGCTTGTGTTTCTGCACCATCTTTCTCTCATCTCATGGCTACCAACGAGAGTAATGGCAAGGAGGAGAGTGGACTGAGTCGTGGTATGACTCTTGGTGATAGTCCATCTCTCCAGATTAGTCCAGTCAAGCTCAATGGTACCAATTATTTGATTTGGTCCTGCTCCTGTAATCTTGCCCTTGCTGCCCGGCGGTTGACAAGCTATATTATTGATAGTACCCAACCACCTACTGAGGATAGTGCTTTATCTGCTCAATGGATTTCTGAGAATGCTTTAGTTATGACCTGGCTCATCAATTCTATGGAGCCTACCATTAGTTGGACTTTTCTCTTGATGGATACTGCTCACAAGATCTGGATAGCTGCCTCTCAGATGTATTCTCAACAGGGGAATGATGCACAGGCCTAATGAATTGCGTAAAAAGATTAGGGGTTTAGATCAGAAGGATCGCTCTCTGGCAGTCTACTATGTTGAGTTAAGTGGTTTGTCACATTTATTGATTGTTATTCCCGTGTGACTTGGCTTTATTTATTTCGTACTAAAAATGAGGTTTTCTCGTGCTTCAAAAGTTTTCATAAAATGGTATCTAATCTATTCAATACTACTATCAAAATTCTTAGGAGTGATAATGGGACTGAATATGTTGATGGCGCTTTCCGGGCATACCTCGAAGAGCATGGCATTCTTTATCAGACTAGTTGTGTTGGCACTCCTGAACAGAATGGAGTTGCTGAACGCAAGAATGGCCACCTCCTTGGGGTTGCTCGCTCTCTCTTGTTTACCATGAACGTTCCTAAGTCCTTTTGGGGGGATGCTGTTCTTACCGCGGCTTACCTTATTAACCGTATGCCCTCTAGTGTCCTTCACTTCCAAATTCCTCTTGAGCTTCTTCCTGTGACTTATCCCACTTCTTCCCTTTCGTCTTGGGTTTTTGGTAGTGTCTGTTTTGTTCATCTTCAACCTCGTACTCGTGGGATGCTTGATTCTAAGCTGTCTAGTGTGTCTTTCTTGGTTATTCTACTACTCAGAAAGGCTACAAATGCTATGACCCTCACTCTCATAAGCTGTATGTTAGTATGGATGTCACATTCCGTGAATCTGAGTCCTTCCGTGAATTTGAGTCCTTTTTTTCTAGTCCTCTGTAATCTCCTCAGGGGGAGAGTGGTATTGATAAGATTGCGGATGAGACGGCATCATATCAGCATGAGTTGTCTTTTTTCCTTCCTAATCAGCAAGTTGTTATTTGTGGTGAGGGATAGCCTAACAGTTCTGTTGATGAGGAGTCGGATATTGATGGTCGTTTGGACAGAGTTGATCTTAAGACTTATTCACGGCGTCAGAAAAAGCTGGCTGCTCTTGTGCCACCTAGTCAATCATCATCTCCTATGCCAATTCCACACCCAGTTTCCACTGACTCTACAGGTAATGATCCTCAACCCATTTCTTCACCTGTTGTTGATGGTCCTGTTACTGATGATTTGAGTCTTCCTATTGCTCTCAAAAAAGGAGTTAGAGCCTATACTCAACACCCTATTTCTAAATTCATGTCATATGATTCGTTGTCTTCTCCATATCATGCTTTTGTTTCGTCTCTTTCTTCTGTGTGTATTCCGTAGGGTTGGAAAGAAGCCATCAATGACCCTAAATGGAAGGTAGCTATAGTAGAAGAGATGCAAGCTTTGAGTAAAAATAACACATAAGAGTTGATGTCTCTTCCTAATGGGAAAAAACTAGTCGGATGTAAGTGGGTGTTCACTATTAAGCACAATGCAGATGGGATGATTGAACGGTACAAAGCAAGACTAGTGGTGTCACGACCCAAACTCGGCCCTATGGATTTAGCACCGTAACCGGCCAGTAATCCGAGATTACCAAAGGCCTGCTTAACAGTAATACAGTATAACAGAGTACAGGGCCTGGCGGAAGCCAATATAGTAAATAAATAATGTCCAATGAGCTGTGACAGTCTGTATGCCAAAAAGATTTTTCATGCATATAAACATTCGGTACAGGACAGTTATGCACAATATTTACAATCATTCAGTACGGGGACTTAATCCCCACTCAACAGTACAGTAAACTTTCAGTCTATACGATCCATTCGGTTATTACAAAATAGTAAGACAGTGCAAAAAAAAGGGGAAATACTAAAACACCCCTAAGCCTTAGCATAACAGGCTCGGAACCTCGCAGTGAGGTACATTGGTTGGCTTGACAAAACTGGAGTTTACTCCGACGCCTCTAGCTTTGATCCGGTGCCTGACCACCTACATATATATATGAGCAGTGAGCTAAAGCCCAGTGAATAACATAATGCGTAAAGAGGTTAAGAATGAAATGTCCTTACAGTAATGAAAACAGTTCATTAAATAGTATTTCAGTCTTTCAGTCAGAACAGTTATTCAGTCATATGTGGTACATCCATTAGCATAACGATGGCGAGGTCTTAAAGACCGAACGAGAATGATGGCCATCGATCAACAAGAATGTGAGTGGTTCCACAAGGAACCGACAGAGATCTTCAGAATAAGAATAACCAAGAACATTAGGTGCTAAGGATGCCACAGTACAGTTCGGAAATAAAGGACATACATTCATTCAGTAAATAAGTACATTTCAGTAATCAGTTCAGTTCAGTAATCAATATCCGTTCAGTAAACAGTTCAGTTTAGTATTCAGAAAATCATCATTTGAACATATCTTTACATAGTTGTTACTCACAGCGTTCTAGGCTATCAGTAGCTAGAGCGTCTCCTCGAAATGCCAACCCTAAATAGTTAACAGATTGAACACACTCTGAGTTACCCAGTTGGAAAAGATGATAACTTAATCCCTAATTGTCTCGGTGTGTTCTACATCTATGTCCTCATTAAGATGTCTTAAACTAGGCCTAAGAATGCCTAGGATGGAATGAGGATGCAAAGATGTGCCTGACAGCTTGCAATTTTCAGAAATGAGTTCCGCCGGCCTTGAGTTTCCTTTCGGCGGACAAGCAAACAAAGGTACCCACTCGAGCGTCAACTTCCCCGCTCGAGCGTGTCACTCAATACTCTGCTCGAGCGTATACTCCTCCGCTCGAGCGGACTGATGAACAGTGCAAAGTACTGGATGCTCGATTTCTCTGCTCGAGCGTGCATCTATCCGCTCGAGCGGACTGCAACTCAGATCAGAAAAATACTGGGAGCTTGATTTCCCCGCTCGAGCGGACAACCAAAATCTGGAAATTCCAGATTCGGGTCCCAAGCTCAAAATCAAGTTTAGATGCTCCAAATTCGATCCTCTTGGGCCCATTTTCTGGAAAAACATTTGTAACTCATAGAACAACATGTTCCAAAGGTCAATTTGAGAAATCAAGGCCCAAGAGTGCTCCAATTAAACTTATTTTCAAACCCAATTTACATGAACATGCTACAAGGTGACATGCATGAGTGTAGATCAAATCAAAACTTCCATTTCATGCTCTAATGAGCTCATTCTTCCCAAAAACAAGTTGAAAACATGGACTATTGCAAAATTATGAACATGCATGTACAATTTGCCATGAATTCAACCTCAAAAGACAACAATAAAGCCATGCATGCAACAATTAAGCTCTAATGCAACATCTATGGACCAATTTAAGTCTCAAATTACTAGAGGCTCAAGAATTAAACATGAACAAGCTCAAATACATCAATGAAAGGTTGAGTTCTCTTACCTAAGTCTTGATTTACAAGGTGAGGTAACTTAATTTAGCAATTATACTTCGATTTCCTCCAAATGCAAGCAATCACCAAGTTTGAACTCAATTCTCCTATTCCTCTCTCTCTATTTGGTCAGCTAAGGCAAGAGAAAGGGCTGAGCAAATGATGCACTAGGTGTAGTAAGACTCAAATAAAATGGAGATAGTGGGCCACTATAGGTGGCAAAATAGTAAATAAGGTCAACATTGCAATTAACTCATTTTAATCTAATTTAATCATACCTAATCACATTTCACTTAAATATGCCATAAAATCACGTAAATTATGGTGATCCTAAAACATCAATCAGTTTACAGTTCGGCCGCCGATAAAGCCTTCAATTAGCCGTTTAAACATATAACACGAACAGATATATAATCAATCAAACAGATAGAATATGCAATACAATAATTATACTCAATCAATTCAGGTTCAATTTCGATCGATTCGATTATTTTATTCATCGATTATAGCCTCGATTAAGAATCAAGAATCAATCGTCATTAATCGATGCAGGGGTTGTTACAAGTGGCCAAGGGATTTACCCAGACATATGGAATAGATTATCAAGAAACTTTTGCCCCGGTAGCAAAGATGAATTCCATTCGAGCTATTCTGTCATGTACGACTAATTTGGGATGGCCTCTACAGCAACTAGACGTGAAGAATGCTTTTTTTCATGGGGATTTGGAGGAGGAGGTATATATGGATGTACCTCCAGGATTCTCATCTCAGTCTACAGTTATAAAGGTTTGTAGATTAAAGAAGGCTTTGTACGGTTTGAAACAATCTCCTAGAGCCTGGTTTGGTAGATTCGTAATGGCAATGCTGGGATTTGGGTATCAGCAAAGCAATGCGGATCACACCTTGTTTGTCAAACGCAATGTACATAAGGTAATAGTGCTTATTGTATATATAGATGACATAGTTGTGACAGGTAATGATGAGGAGGAGGTGACCCATCTCAAGATGCAGTTAGCCAAGGAGTTTAAGATAAAAGAACTTGGTCCATTGAGATACTTTCTTGGGATTGAAGTTACCAGATTTGATAAAGGCATCTTCATTTCTCAAAGGAAGTACATTTTAGATCTTCTTGAGGAAACGAGCATGTTGGGCTGCAGACCAGCTGATTCACCGATTGAGACTAATCATCATCTTTGTAGTGTGGTTGGTGAGCCTATGGAGAAGGAAAGGTACCAAAGACTTGTAGGAAGACTGATATATCTCTCATACTCGTCCAGATATTGCCTATGCAATTGGGATAGTGAGTCAGTTTATGCATGATCCTCGTGCAACTCATTTGGATACAGTCTATCGCATTTTGAGGTACCTTAAATCTGCCCCTCGAAAAGGAATTTTGTTCTCTAATCATGGTCACTTGAGGTTGAAAGCGTTCACAGATATAGATTGGGCAGGCTCTATAGATGACTGACACACTACCTCCGGTTATTGTGCTTTTGTAGGGGAAAATCTAGTCGCATGGCGTAGTAAGAAGCAGGCAGTAGTTTCCAGATCTAGTGTTGAAGCTAAATATAGGGCTATGGCACATGGAACATGTGAACTAATGTGGCTTCAATCTTTGTTGAGTGATATAGGGCTTGATTGGAGTGGTCCCATGACTTTGTATTGCGACAACAAGGCTGCTATTAGTATTGCACACAATTCTGTTCAACATGACTGAACTAAGCATATTGAGATTGACAGACATTTCATTAAGGAGAAGTTGAATAAGGGTGTGATATGTATGCCTTTTGTTAAGTCTGAAGATCAACTGGCTGATGTTTTACCTAAGTGTCTTAGTAATAAAGTCTTTCACCCTATTTGTTGCAAGTTGGGCATAAGAAACATCTTTGCACCAACTTGAGGGAGAGTGTTTAGTGTTAGGAGTAGTTTGAACTTTATGTATTATTCTTATTAGTATAAATAGTTGTGTGTAAGAAAACCCTACATTTTCGAATTAAGAGAAATACAGCAGCTCTCTCTCTCTCTCTCTCTCTCTCTCTCTCTCTCTCTCTCTCGTTATTCTTCTTCTTCTTCTTCTTCTTCTTCTTCTTCTTCTATACATTCAACAGTTGGTATTCATTGATCACATAACAAGTCGGTAGCACTCTCGAACCAACGTACTTTGATTCTCTGGTTTGAATCATCTCTAACCATTCCGTCTTTATTAATAAATTGATCCTAGCTTATGAAAATGTTCACTCTTTCTTTTTGCCTATATTTTACGTCTATCGTTGTCAAAGTTGCATTCCATATATTCGGTTTTAGATGTATTAATTTCAACCTTTTGACTTGAGTGTTTCTCTCAAGGTTTCTATTTAGGTTTAATTTCTTCCTTTAAGTTTGATCCACTAAGAAAAATATCATCTAGAACAATATACACCATGGGACATCATTTTTAATGTGTTTAAAAAATTCATCCATGATTTAGGCAAATAGGTGAAGACTCAAATTGACCCTTAATGCAATCCTATAGTGCTTTAGAATCCACTTGTTATCCAGCAGGTGATCTAATTGTAATTGTAACCCAATGTCTTTTATTGCAGTAAAATACCCTTTGACAGTGAACTTTTTATCATTTACATAAATACGTGGACTAGATTGATGTTTAGTTGGCTAGTAAAGTTGGCCCCCCAACCTGAAATTGGTTGTCACAGCATCACTTAAAATTTTGATTTTTAAATTTTTAAAAAGGTTAGTCTCTTTAGTCACATGTTACATGATTCTGAACTTCACTTGTTTATTGACAACTATATTCATTGCCTCGTAGTATTACATAACATCATAAATAAATTATTATTATTTTTTTGATAAATAACATCATAAAAAATTTTAACTTCATTTCGTTTAGGGTAATTTTGTAACAAGGCAATTCAAAATCCCATGTCAGAAATTGTTTAACTTCTTTCACACTCAAAGTCTCTTGGCTTTTGTACTTTGCTTGGTCTACTAGCTAATTCTCTACAATAGAACACTCACTGACCTAGTTTCTTCTTCATCTTTACTTGGTATACTCTCCCTCCACTTTCTCTCTCTCTGCATTGTTTCTCCTCACCTATGTAGCATAGACACGGATACGGCATGACAAAAGCACATCAATACAGAAAATTTGTAAAACTAGTTTGGGTCACGTCACAAATAATTATATCTTGATATTATATTGTCTAGGAATATATTATATAGTTATCTATGAATGTGCAAAATATATATTAAGTTAAATAATTATTTTATAAGAAATAATCATGTATCTAGTTCTCTTGCATGATTTTTGGACTATAGCAAACATATATATGATATATAATTATGACATTTGCCTTATACATCTTAGCCATCTGCTAATACTTTTACGTATCTTTTTCAATTTAATTTTAGGGAAGTTTTTGTATTCTTAATAATTATCAAAGTTTTAAAAGGCTTTACTGAGACTTGCCTCGATACTCACCTCTCCTCGCCTTGAGAGGCTAAGGTAAAATAAAATGCATCAAGGCTTTGATTTTTAGGTTATACTCCCCAAAGTCTTTCACATCATAATATGAGGCATGTGTACGTGCGTAAGCATATGAGGATTACAAGCTTCAAAATGTTGCCTTAGGCTCTTGTTAAACATAGTCTAGTAGATGGTTTAAGCATATAAAGGAAAAAATTAAAAAAAATATTCCTTTTTGCAACTGTCTTCTATAGTAGGAGTAAATGATCAATTAAGAAAAAATACTAAGTTAATGCTCAAGTGAGAAGTTCAATCACTAGAGTCAATAATGTCAATTTCACTTTCAATGAAAGCAAGCTTCCTTCTGTGCATTGAAATGTTTAATAACTTGAGGAGAAAAGTATTTACATTCATATTTAATTTTTATTTATTTATTTACTATTTTAAAATATTTAATTTATTTACTAGATATTGAAATTTAAATTCAAAATGCTTACATCTCAACGCGTTAAGGCTTGTGCCTCGCCTTGTGAGAGGTCAAACACCTCGAGTTTCATAATTTATTTTATATACTTTGATAATTGTAATTTTTTTTAGGATATAAGATATTTATGTTAAATTTTCTGACTTTGAAAATTATATGTTAGCAAATGTCCAAAAAGTGACAAACATGTCACAAAATGAGTGTCAAACACGTCCAATAGTTAGGTTTGTATTTTTAATTAAGGACAGGGAGAAAGGAGTATCAGACACTTGTTTGAGAGTATTGGTGTCTGACATGGACATGTCACCTTTTTACATGTGTCCGAGCTTCTTGGCTTCCCACTATATTTTTTTTTTCAATTCATTAGTGGATATACAAGATTAAAGAAACACCATTGTTTTATTTTTTTTAATCATTTAAAAAAAAGTTATGAAATTTGATATATTGATATTATTTATTGGATTAGCATTCATGTGCTTAAATGTGTAGTACAACCATAGTTGTTAAAATCGCGATTTGGATTGTACGTTCCTGCAATCCTACATTGTTAAAACGATCTAGATCGTTGTAGTATCGGTGTTATAATAGGATCGCAAGTAAGATTATATGGGATCGTGCAGGATCGTAGATAGGATTGGAAGTAGGATCGTTGATTTTGTGATTTTTCACCTTATTTTTAATATATATAATTCTAATTTGTATTGTTACCTTATTTTAATAGAAAGTAAGATCTTACGATCCTCGAGACCCTCTCACCAAACCTAACTAGGATCCCGATTTTAACAACCTTGAGTACAGCACATCGAATAATGTTAATTATTATTAAAAAAAAATTAAAATTTATTGCAAAGTCAACATGACCCATTAAAACCCCACTTCGCCCTAGCATGGCATTCAATATTGTAGGTTTTGGCCCCTCCAATGTTGAACTCATGGCTCCGCCCATGCCCTTTGATAACACATTTTTTCTTAACATCTATCATATTATATCTCTAAGACCATTTCGTAAACTTTTGCTAAATCTATCTAGAACTTGCAAAAATCACTCCTTTTTTCTGTGTTCTTCTCTATTAAATTTCTTAGTAAATATGTTGCTTCCATTGTTGATCTATAGGGCATAAATCCAAACTAATAATTTGACACTTTTATTGTAACACTTAGGTGATGCTTATCACTCTCACAATTTCATTGTATGACTCATCAACTTAATACCTTTATAGTTATTTCAATTTAGACATCTTTTATTTTCATATATAGGTTCTAAAATATTTTTTAATAATTTGGTTAACAAAACCACCTCCTTCTTCCCTAACATTTCCAAGTCTCAATAGGTATATAATCTAGTCCTAATGCCTCTCTTGATTTTATATTCTTTAGTGCAAAATCCACACCAAACTCCCTTAGTTGACGATAGAACTTATATTTTTTTGTTCCATCAATGCGAACACCCTCAAATCTCGCTCCAGCTCCCGCTCTCGCTCCCGCTTGGCAATTTGGTGACTTAGGTCTGACCCATCAATAGGGAATTTTATAAATTGGTTTTCTATGTAATTTACAGTGTCAAAGGGACATTTTATTAATTATTTTGGCAATTATACAACAATATATACATATAATAATAGCGTTTGATGCAAACATTTTTTTTTGGCTGTAAGGCGACTTGTTTTCTGTGCATTAGCTCTTGTCTCTGAATTTATCAATTCTTTTTTAGGCATTCCCATCCTCGGCAATGGAAGGAGGAGATTCCAATTGGTCGCTCATGATTGCAAAAGGTATTGCGGATTAACCTTAGCGATGGCTTATCTTTGGTTTCTGTACTTTGGAAAAACTACTCCCAGAGAGTGCTTGCAATATCGTTCGCAAAATTAATGGTGTTTTCAGATTTGTGTTGAGTGTTTTTGATATGGTAAATCCTTCCTTCATGTACGCGTGGTCAATTCTTTGTGCCTATTGATTTTAGTAGTAGTATCAGAGTTCTGCATCAATATTCTCTGTTTTAATCTTTACTGCAGTCTCATCTTTATGTTGAACAGCTTATGGATTTGATAGTGATTTGTTACATTGGATATGGATGAGCTTGTTTATGAATGAGTACTGATAAGAGTTTAGTCTTTAGAGTTGAGAAGGTATTCTTGACTTAATATGTGTTGATTCAAATAATGAAGTGTCTTTAAGATTAATGGAGAGATCAATTAACTATTGAAACATAGTTTATTTAGCAAAAAAATCTGTTAAACCTAAGAGAATTACACATCTTTTAATGGGTAGATAGTGTTAAATGGTGGCAGTGATATTAAGATTAGGCATGTGTGGGTTGGTTTTTGCCAAAAGCTAGGTTGATATCCATATCATATCAACATAGAAAAAGTATGGCATGAGGTTGTCTTTTGTGATATGGTATAAAATGCTAGGGACCATGAAAGTTTACCCTAAAAATGAAGTGGATGGTGTAGATTTAAAATTAGTGGGATGTGGGCCACACTCCAATGATTTTGGTAGATAGGTGTACTATTCTGGATAGTTTTTCTGGGTATGTAGCATTGTTGTTTGGTGATGGGTTCGATGACGTGGCATCTCTGATGGTTGAGCAATATCAATGGTTTGACTCGGTGTTGGTAATGGTGGGAAAAAGGTTGAGAGGAAGAGGAGTGGTCCCATTGGTGGTGGGTTGTTTGAGGCTGTGATTTGATTTGTCATCATGGTGGGGAGGAGATGAATGGGAATAGTGATTTTAGAATACAATGGGTAATATAGGTTGACAACGGAGGGGTGATTTGGCGTGACGAGCCCTAGTATTCTTGGCTAATCAATTTTGTGTATTGTATGTAGATTATTTTTTGTCAAATTTTATTGGACAAGGGTAAGAACATTATATTGAAAATTAATGTGGCCTGAATTAATGTTGCCCCATCCATTGCCTGAAGACTAAAAAGAAAGTCCATGCCCTAAAATATAATGGGCTGAGTTGGGGTAACTGCCTGAATTGCATACCTAATCATTGCCGGTTGTTGGTGGATAATTTTTCCATTGCTTTACTCACTAGTATGTGATTATTCTCTTTTACATGCATCACTTATGTATTTTGTCATCATATACGTATCTTCTAATATATTTTTATTAACCTAATTTTTGTACCTGCGGTTGTGGTGTTTCTCCTAATTTGTTTCACTTTGCACAAGCGTTTATGAGGTGAATTGTTAACATGCTTCAATTGTCCTCATTTTCATTTTTTTGGGCTTATTCCAGGAAGATTTTGAGAGAATATATGAACTGAGTATCATCAAGGATGAGTATTCAACATACTATTCAAACCTATGCCATGTAAGGATTTGTATATACAGATAACTTTCACTTTTAAGATATTGGTATGACATGAAGCCTTCTGTTTTTTTTTTTTTTTTTTTTTTTTGTTGTTCACCTGTTCTTTTCTTTCACTGTTAAATTCCTTTTTCCATGTGCAGGCAAACTGTGATCCTAATGTAGTTGTTGCTGAGGGAAAGGTGGAAGTTGAAAATTTTCCACACTAAGGGAACATGATATTTGTGACATAATACAGGCAAGATTCATTCAATCATAGGCTGGCTGTAGTCTTAATAATAGTTATTTTGTGTGTTTCTCATGTGACTAAATTGTCTTTATGTAGCAATGTCAGGGTTGTGCTGAAAACAAAGGCTTTGAGGTAATTTTACTGTAACTTTGTTTTCTAGGTTATGAAACAATTGCAATCTTGAATGATGTTCTTGATAATTCATTTTGGTTTTGTTTGTTGATTGTATGTTAAGACATTAGTCACTTGCTTTGAATTTTCTCAATGGGTGTTTGGATGGCCTTTAGATACTAACAAATTGGGAATTTGGGGTCAGCTAGAGAGGAAGGGTTGGCTTCACAACTATCACTGAAACTAGACAATGTGCTTAGGCAGACACTTTTTAGCGTAATTGTACCTATGCTCTCCCTTTCAATTGTAGGGGAAAATATACTAGGCAATAGTTATGTTGTTTCCAATTGCATAACTATTGCCTAGTATATTTTCGTCCCTGCTATTGAAAGGGGGAGTATAGGTAGAATTGAAGAGGTAGATGCTGTCAAGGTTAGTGTAGGGTTGGATAATGAGAGAGAGACATGAGCTGAAATCAAGGATGGGGGAGGTCACTTTTAGGGAACAAATTTCTTGGGCTCAAAAGGAAAAACTAAAATGGCTCAAGGATGGAGATCTTAATTCCAAGTTCTTTCACAGGGTTGTGGATGGAAAAAGGAAAAGGAAGTTCATAAAAAGTTTAGAGGTGGGCGAGGGGTGATGGTCGATAAAGAGGATCACATTATCAGCGAGATTTTCAGGTTTTATTCAAACCTTTATTTAGATTGGAGGGGGAGGGGGGGTTAGTACGACCTGAGATTGAAGGTCTTGAATGGTTGCCGATTGATGAGGTAAAGACAAGGTGGTTGGAAAGGCCTTTCGAGAAATGGAAATTAAAATGGCAGTTTTTGTATGTGAAAGAGCCAAAGTCCCGGGGCCAGATGATTTTTCCATGGCAATTTTTGGGGGAGAGATTTAGTGAGAATTTTGTAGAATTTCACGAAAAGGGGATTGTTAATTTTTGTACAACTGCGTCATTCATATGTTTGATCCATCAAAAAGAGAATTCAATGATTTTAGACCTATAAGTTTGGTCTCATCTCTCTATAAGATTTTGGTAAAGGTACTATCAGAAAGACTAAGAGTGACTTTGGGAGGTATTGTGTCTTCGGTTCAAGGAGACTTTGTTAAGGGGTGTCAGATTTTGTATGGTGCCTTGGCGGCAAATGAAGTGGTGGAGAAGTACCAAACTATGAGGAAAGGAGGGTATCATTTTCAAAGCTGATTTTAAGAATGCATATGACCATGTGAATTGGCATTTTTTTGGATTTTATAATGCATAGAAAGGGTTTTGGAGAGAGATGGAGAAAATGGATTTGGGGGTGCCTGTCAACTTGTAACATGTCAATTATTGTTAATAGGGAACTTGGGAATTCTTTTAGGGCTAGTAGAGGTTTAAGGCAAGGTGATCCTTTATTTCCTTTCCTCTTTATTTTGGTGGTAGATCTGTTGGTTGATGGCACTAGAGATTTATGTTTAGTGGAGGGGTTTGGGAGAGATAGAGTTTGTCTCATCTTCAGTATGTGGATGACACCATATTTTTTCATCAAGGGAGGAGAGCAAGGTGGGTTGCTTTTGATCTCTTTTAAGATTTTTTGAGGTCGTTTCGAGTCTTAAGGTCAATTTGAACAAGAGCAGCGTAGTGGGTATTAATTTGCAACAAAGTCAAGTTTAGAGGTTGGCAGGCATTCTAGGGTGTTCCATTGAGAACCCTTACGGGGTATCCTAGGAATGAGGCATTTTGGCTTCCGGTTGTTGAAAAGATATGTAAGAGATTGGAGGGTTGGAAGAGAGCTTTGCTTTCGAAAGGTCGGAGGTACACGTCGATTCATTTCATTCTGAGTGGTGAATATCTACTTTCTGTCCCTTTTCAAGATTCCGGTCAGGATTGCAAAAACAATGGAAAACTTGTTGAAGGATTTCCTGTGGGAAGGAAAGGATGAAGGTAAGAAGGTGCACTTGGTTAATTAGGAGACTGTTTCATTGTCTAAAGAAAAAGGGGGTCTAGCAATTTGGCAACACTGCAGCGAGGAATATTGCCGTTCTTGGTAAGTGGTTATGGAGATTTCCATTGGAGAGTGATTTATTATGGCATTCTATTATTAAAAGCAAGTATGGGGTTCAAGATGATAGTAGATTTTCTCTAGTGGTCACTAGGGGTAATTGTCGATCCCATTGAAAATCAATCTCTCATGTTTTCCCTCTTTTGTCTAGATTTCTTTCTTTGAGGGTGGGAAATGGCAAAAAATTCATTTATGGGAGGATATTTGGACTCGAAACGCTTCTATTGACGTGTACTTCCTTCGTATTTATAGGTAGCAAACTCTTTATCGTTCTTCCATCGCTTCTTTGGCAAGCTCTAATCTGGCTTTGATTGCTTGGAACTTTAGTTTCTCAAGAAATCTTACTGAAAGGGAGGTTGGCGATTTAGCTTCTTTGTTGTTTCTTATTGACCATTTGTCTTTGGACCGTAACGCGAGTGATAAACAGGTGTGACTCTTTCATTCTTCAAGTGTCTTTTCTTGCAAATCTTTTTTGGTAAGATGAACCCAACTGTTTCATTCTTTCCTTTTCACTAAAGAATCTGGAAGTTTTTTGCACCTCTCAAAGTTAAGTCTTTTATATGGTCTTTGGTTCATGTAACCATTTTGACGAATGATGTTTTTCAAAAAAGGAGCCCTAATCACCAACTTTGTGCTCAATGGTGTATCATGTGTAAGGGCAATGGGGATACTTTGAATCATCTATTTTAACACTGTCCGATGGCTAGGTGGATGTAGCAGCAGTTCTTTTCTTTGTGTGACGTAGCATGGGTGGCTCCCAAAGCAAGCAAATCCATGCTCTTAATTGATTTTTGAGTTTTGGACACCAATAAAAAGGCAAAGGTGTTGGGGCTTGCGCGCTGTATTGGCAATTTTTTGGGTTATCTAGCTGGAAAGAAATGTGAGAATCTTTGAAGATAAAAGTGTTAATGTAACCTCTTTGTGGGAAATGGTTAGATTTGGCATCTTTTTCAGCTTCAGTGGTTCCCCTGTTTAAAGGGATTCCGCTTTTCTTGATCATCTCTAGTGATTGGAAATCAGTGTTTTCCTTCATGGATTTCTGGTTTGGAAAGTTCATTTTGTTGTTGATAAAAAAGAAAAAGAACATGTTGTTGGAGATGGATTTAGAATCGCTGATGTCCACACAGTTTACAATCTCTATAGTTTATCTTCTCAATATGTGAAGTCATTAAGAAAAGGGATTAACAAGGGATGCCACCTGCATTCATTTTTTCCAATTCATGGGCCAGCCAAAAGTGGCTTTTGGGTAAATTTATTTTCTCAGTTTTTCTTCTATTTATAATGGTCATGAATATTGTTAAGCAGATGAGTTTTTCTCTTGTCTTTTGAAATATGTTTATATTCCCAAAGACAATTTTTACTGTATTCTTGAATTTGAGATTTAAGGCTTTGCCTCTATGTGCTTGAGTCATGTCCAGTGGGCATGGATATATTTCGGTAAAGTGGAAGAGTTCATGTAACACAAGCTAGGACTTGATGTTGGATTATGTTCAAGGTTTTCATTAAAGCTCCTGTAACTCATGCTTTTAAAAAGGCTCTTCCAAACTTAGCTTTGAGAATGGAAAGTCATTGTTGAATGCCGTGTCTTTCCCCTGGACACCTTTATCATTCATGGAAGTATTCTGAACAATTAAAAATTAAAAAACTTCCTTTGTTTTCAGTGCTGTATACAAACAGTGTACGAAAATTCCAAAATATTTTTTTGGTGTTTACTAAAAAGCGAGCTGTTTTTAGAAAATTTTATTGAAAACTGTGGTTGTGTTGTTGTTTACGAGGTCCACCAAACCTGGATTTAATACACGAAGGCAATTTTAGATACAATAAAATCAATCCTTTTAGTTGGAGCCACGTCGATGCGGTGGTTTTATTGAAATGGGACTAGATTGGTTGATTCAACCAATTCACCCGTTGATGGATTTAGGTTTTTGTCTGGATAAACAATCAACCCATTGACAACTGGTAAGAACTACGGTTGAATTGGTCACTGCTCGAACTGGTAGCTCGGTCAAGAAAATCGGTGTGGCAATCCAATGATCCTAACACATGGCCCTACCAATGCTGCTTAAACTTCGTAAAAGTAAACATTTAGGGTGGCTCAAACACACAACCCCATGGATAGTGGTCTCACTTTTAACCACTATACCACAATGTCCCTTTGTTGATATTAGGAAAACTAATATTATTTATTGCATTTTCTTTCAAACACCATGTACAATTGATTTTTTATTATAATTTTTTAACTTCTTATTTTTATAAATAATCAATATAAAATATAAATGTATAGGCAATTATATTCAATAAACATATTCATGTAAATAATATGTATCTTAAATTGTAAAAATTAATTCAAATGAATCTATCTTAATACCTTTATATTTTAGTTAAGTATAATTTTTCATATTTGTATGACAATTATTATTATAACTTCATGGCTTGATTTTAGTTGAATCAGTGATCCTTGACTAGATCCTAATTCTAGTTTGGCCATTTCTGTGTTTAAGAACATTGGTCAATAGAATCAAACAATTGTAATGCATTTTCATGTTCATGAAGATCTTTTGATAAAATGATGTCGCACGTAATTTTTTTGCCCTCCAGTGGCTTCTTGGACTTTTGAATTTTCTATCAGAACAATATCACTTTCCTTGTACTTGCAAACGCATTGATCAATAATTTCTACTTGATTGTCACAATCCATTTGAGGAATTTCTGAAGTATCCCATAAAGAGGAGCTCAACAATGTAGTTGAATGGACAACTAGAAGAGGTAATGCTTACCTCCCAAGTTCTATCATTCATTTTTCAAACAAATAAAATTTGTCGTTTGCATAATTTGAGCGTGGTGTGACTCTACATAGTCATATCATTTGAGAGCCTTTTATATCTCATAAATTTCAGAATTGTTTGTCTTCTAGCTCATGCATGATAACAATGTGCGTTTTCCCGATCGCATGTGTGTTCTAGCTCGTGGTGTGGGTTGTATTTGTTAGCATCGTCTTGATGCTCCTTTTCTAATAAAGTTATTCTTACTTATAAAAATAAATAAACGTGTTCTAATGCCCTAAAAATTTTGGGTCAGTTGGGAATTATTTTCACCCTTTGTAGACAGAGATGTTTTGGCAGCATTGTCATTGTCGTAATGACTACCATTGGCTAGTGTCCATATGATTGCCTGTATAACTTTATTTATTTTTTCTTTCTTTCCTTATTTATGTATTTTTAGATTGAGTTTTGTTATGAGGAAGTTTAATTTTGTCTTCATACCTTTTGTTGTAGGTTTATCTGTGGGTCTTTTCTTTTGACCTTGATAAGGTATTTCCTTTTTTTTTTTGGATAAGTAAGTCATATTATAACCAAAAAAGAAAGATATACAATGAAGTTCAATACACATCTTTTGAAGGGAGAATAAACATAAAAGCAAACTACTCCCTCAAAAAAAACAAACTAAGCCTAAAGACGACAAACACAACATACATAACAAAGGATTCAAAATTTCCCTCTAGCACTCTTCAAGTAATGAAGTTTCGCTTTGAGTTTTCTTCTATTATCCTCCTTTGTAGTCTCCCCATTAATGGGATCACTTGGAGATGGACTCCCTCTACTTTTTTGGCTCTTCATTTGACACAACAACTCTTGATTTAATTCTCCATTCCCCAACTCTCCCATATCACGTGATTCAAGGACATCAAAAGCATTAGATGTTAATGGGGTGAAACGCTGCGTCTCTTCCTCTTTGTTTATCACTGTCGTTGAACCTTGCCCGCTATCTCTCCCTTTTTCCTTCACCACTTCCCACTTAGTTGGAACTTGTATGTTAGTCTCCTTGAATCTCCACTCTTGTTTGGAAGATGGAGGGTTCAAGGTCTTTGGCTTCTGAGGACACAAATTAGTGGTATGACCAAAAGTCTTACAAACATCACACCTTTGAGGCTTCCATGGAACCTCAACTTGAATCTCATATGGGTCACCATAACCAAGATTTATTTTGAAAGACTAAAGGATCTCTTTATTTGCTGGCACTTCAATACATATTCTCTCAAACGTAAGTCTGCTTCTCTTGAACGTAGGCTCATCCAAATAAAGAAGAGTTCCCATAATGCTAGCAATGTAACCCAAACCTTCTTCAGTCCAAAGCTCCAAAGGAACATTATACAACTTCACCCACAACGTCACACTCGAAAATTCACACTTTGTTAGTTTTAGTTCAGGTTGCCATTTTTTAACAACAATCAATCTAGCCCCAACGTAATAGGGGCCATCTTCCAAAATTTTGTCTATAGCCTCTTCACTTTTCACTTTAAAAATAAAAAACCCATTATCAGTGGAGACAACATCTTCAAGCAAATTTTCCCAAAGTTTCTCTGCCTAAGTTTTTACATAATGGAAAGAGAATCTTTTATCAATAAAGTATCCAACCAAGGCATTTTCCCAATGAGAAAAGCCTTTTTTTGAGATCTCTATAGGGACATTGTACATGCCATCTACTAGGTTCTCAATCTTATGGGCACCTATTTTATACTTCATTTTTGACACCTTGTTAATCTCTTCTTTAAGTAAAAAGCTCCAAGCTTGTAGAGGCTTACCTGATATAGCAGTTGTATCACCATCAAGACATTCACCCTTGCCAGATTGTGTGTCTTCCATATGTAGTTCAACCAAATCCTCATTTCTACAAGCTAGCACATTTTCAACACTCTTCTGTTGCTTGGTGCCAATTACTTCTCTCCTTTGATTAACACTGGGTGAGCCAAGCTTATTTGACATTATCATTTCATTCGCCACCAGTGGGGAAACAATGGCCAATTTTGGCCACTGCTCAAGATCAGTTAGCACTCTAGTTGGTGTGTTTCATGCATTAGGTGTTTGATGCTGCTTTGATGATTGCTCAGTTGAGGCTTGCATTTCCACATTCAAATGCAACCGTGGTGTACCAAGATTTCCACACAAACATAGATCGACACAATCACACTCGATTGAGCTATCCTCCGATTCCACATCCCTTAAACCCCTTTTGTTTTCATTCGAGGGCCCTTGCCATGGTCCCACAAAATCTCCAGATATGAGAAATTTGGGGGCTCCTCGGATGCGTGTAGATATACAGGGGAGTACAACAGGCATCTCATCGGTTGATATTTTAGCATCCACCTGATTATCAAACTCCTACAAGGAGACCTTGGTTGATTTGCACTTAGCAGATTTACATTTTGATTTACTCTTCGCTAATTTGCTCTTAGCTAGTTTGCCCTTCTTCATTGATAGCTTGCTGCCCTCTCTGTCTCTCTCTTTGTCCCTCTATCTCTCTCTCTCTTTCTCCTTAATCATCTTATGACTTCTCAGTAGCAGAGTTCACTGAGGCATTTTGTCGAACAAGTGGAGGGCAAGACCTCTGGTTGCACAAGAAACAGGTAGGTTGTTGTAGTAGTATCGGAGATGTCCAACACTCTTTTATGAAGAATCAAATTAGAGAGAGAGATGAGTGTGTTCATTTTTAGAGTTGGGGTTGTTAAAACCTAGTTTCCAAGGTAAGAAGACCTGTGTGTTAATGGCGGTCTCAGAGGAAGAATCTTCGTCTGCCAAGTCTCGATAGGCCTCAAATGGCGTCCACTATCTCGCCAAATGCATCTTCAGAGGGAGCGTTGTTCTTCAGGTTGTTCAAATCCACATTCGCTCTCCTTCCTCCAACGATGTTAATGGCGGTCTCAGAGGCAGTTTTCAGGTCTCATCTTCCACTCTCATATGGAATCAAACGGCTGTAAAGGGAGAAGATTATAAGGTATTTCCTTTCTTCAGTTTGTGTCATAATGTTGGTCCAAATATTATGGTTACTACTATTTTGCATTGTTTTGTGAACTCATTCACCAATGATGGTTTACTGAATCACGCTGAGTTGATTAATAATTTTTATGGATGTAGTGGAATGATATTAGCCAGTCTGACATAATAAGTGCAATGAGGGAGGTATTGAACTATGTGCCTTTAAAGGTAAGAGCTTGATGTTTTTGTCTTCTTGACTAAATTCGTCACTACTTCATGGCGTTTTCTTTTAAAGTCATTTTTCTCAACTTAGTTCTTCAGACTAAATGTAACAGCTGAATGATCGCTCAAGTTTTGTTCTCTAAAATCATGGTTTGCTCTCCTAATTTGATGTGCTGCTAGTGCTTGTCTAATCTGATCATTTATGCTAACATGGGTTGCAGCTTCAACATGATGTGTGTCGTGTTCTTAACACTGATCATTTGTTAAAAGTACATGAATGATCAGCATTCATTCACATCCCACATTTTTATTTGCAAGAGTATTCACAATTTAGTCATTGAAGGCTTCAATTTGAAGCAATTTTTTCAGTCACACTCTAGTTTCTTCGTTTAAATCTTATTTTTTAGTCCTATATTATTTCCTTTTTTCTGTTTCATTTTCATTTTTTTTTCTTCATTCTTCATGATCAATACTTGAAATGTAAATGATCAATTTCAATCAAAGGTCTGATATGTTATCCATGCATATATATTTTATATTGGACTATGTTTTTCTTTTTGAATAGGTGAGGTTATTTTGTTTTATCATCATCGTCATTGCCATTTTTGTGTTGGAAACCAGGAAGACTGTAAAATGCAGCTTACCTTGGAGTTGTCTCGTCTGAAATGTTATCATATTCTTGATAGTTTGACTTTAGAGGTTGTGAAGGACATCAAGATTCAAGAGTTACATAGATTTGTTGATGACGTATCATCTGATGAGTCAAAAGTTGAGGATGCATCAGCCATGCTCGATGATTTTGCTAATGACATAGTCGACGGGCTCCATGTCTTGTCTGGATTGAAAGGAGACGAGGTATTGCCATCTCTTTCTCTCTTCCCCTTTTCCTCTTAATTTATTGAGTGATGAAGTGGCCTTTCTTTATTTCCTAAGAAGCACAAACATTTATAAGAAGGTGTTTGTATCGGACATGTGTCCTAATGTGTCTATTATTTTTGGTAAATTACACTAACCTCCCCTGAGGTTTAGGGAAAATACATTGAGCCCACAAGGTTGGCCTAATTACATTGGGCTTCTTTTAGGTTTTAATTCACTTAACACTTAGCCCCATTTTTATCAATAATTGGTTAATTGTATGAATAGAAAACCTTGTTGTTGTATCTTTTAGACTTTTACATTGAAATGTATATTTTACCATAGTTATTCCTATTTGTTCACACCATGTACATAGTTCCAGTCCTTTTAGCCTTTCTACAACCAAACTTGTGGGGTTTATTGTATTTTTCTAAACATCAGGGGTGGTTAGTGTAATTTACCCTATCATTTGTTAAAGTTTTTTAGAACTTAACAAGATTAACACCCTTGGGATACATGTATCATCACCTAGACAAACATGAAACACATTTTAAGTTCAAAGAAATTAACTTGGGATCATTTATCAAAAAAAAAAAAACACCTAGGGTCAAATGATAATATAAATATAAGGGGTACTTACCAATTAGTCCTATTAACTAGACTTATTTACCTACAGGTCCTAACTAATAAATTTAACACTATAAAAATAAGAGAGTGATAAATTTATCACTAAAAATTTATTCATAAAAACAAAGAGATTGATAAATTTATCACTATAAATTTATTCATAAAAATAAAAGACTGATAAATTTATCTTTATCACTTAATAAATTTATCAATAGGACTTAATGGGTAATAAGTCTCCAAAGTAGGACCTATTGGGTAATAAGTCTCCAAAGTAGGACCTATTGGTAGTTTACCCTAAATATAATGTGGACTGTGAAGATTATTGTATTTTCTGTTAGTTATTTAAGGTAGTTTCGTCTATTAGATTGTTAGGGTTTATTTCATCTAGGTTATATATATTGTACTCAATGATTATTCGATTTATACAAACTAGATGTTCTTTGTTATCATGGTATCAAAGCAGGTTCTGAGTCAAACCTCTAGAAGCCCTTGAGTCAACGTCTTCTTCCCTGTGATTGTCTGGTTCGACTGAAGGCTTCTAGCGACCAACAGTTCTCTCGCGAATGCCTCTGCACAACCGAGACCCGCTTTACCGCCTTTTCTATTTTGCTTTATGACTTTCGTTCGTGGTTCTCTCATTAATTTCGGCTCCAAGTCTTCGATGTCGTTTGTCATTCTCTCGTCAATCGCGACTACCTGACTCTGCTTTGATTTCTCTCTAGTCGTTCGTGGTTCTGGTCGCTGGGATTGGGACTCTCTCCTTCGCCCTTCCTCATCGTGATCTCTGGCTCACTGTATCTCTCTGACTGGTACTATTCTCTCTCTCTTTCTTCACACTTCGTCATCGTGGTCTCTGATTCAGTGTGCATCTATGTCTGGTAGTATTGTTATTTGCACTGGGTTGTTTGATTACAGCAATATGGCTGATGATAAATTGCAAGCCATCACCACTAAGTTGGATGGCACAAATTATTCTTATTGGTCTCATGTAATGAAAAATTTTATCATGGGTAAAGGTATGTGGAACTATGTTATTGGTGTAACTACTCGACCATTAGAATCCAAAGAAACTGAGGCTGATGTTGCTAAATGGGATAAGGAAAATGCACAAATTCTTACTTGGTTTCATAATTCAGTTCAAACCACCATTGGTATGAATTTCTCCAAGTATTTTACTTCTAAACAAGTTTGGGACTATTTAAAAACTATGTACCTTGAGTCTAACTTTGCAAAACAAAGATGAACTTGAGATGTCCATTAGCGCAGCGATCGAAGATAAGTCCATTTAGGAATTTTATAATGAGATAACTACTTATTGGGATCGGCTTGCTCTAATGGAACCATCAGATTTGCAGTTACTTGACAGTTACACCAAATATCGAGAGAAACAACGTCTTGTTTAGTTTCTTATGGCCCTTCATGATCAGTTTGAGCCACTTCGAGGCGCTATTCTTCATCGGTCCCCCTTGCCTTCTGTCGATGGTGCTGTCCGTGAGCTTATTGCAGAAGAAACTCGCTTTAAGGTGGCTCATGGTACTTCTCATTCCCAATCAGTTTTTGCCACTCCTCCGCTCTTGCCAACCCCACCATCTCCTTTATTTCAAGTTACTGGTAAGCCCAAGCCTCGGGTTTCTATGAATGAATGCAGCTTCTGTCATCAGAAAGGTCATTGGAAACATCCTTGTCCTAAGCTGGTGCAGCCCAAGGGCCATTCACCTGGTCCACCATCCTCTAAGCCGACATCTTCGGGATCTCGCTCATCTGCTGCCTTTTCTGCACCAGTTTTTGAGAATGGTCTATCTTCCAATATACAGTCTATGTTTGAGCAGTTCAAGTCTTTCATGGTGGCCAATCCAACTCTTTCGTCCCAGGCTTCCGCTATGACTACCACTCAATTAGGTTTGTCTGGTTCATCATCCTCAGGTAATATCCACACTTCGTGGATCTTTGATTCTGGTTGTTCACATCATATGACCCCTGTTGCACCTCTCCTTCGTAATTGTGTCTCCCCTCCTTCCCCTATCAGTATTGCTACTGCTAATGGTTCCTCTATGCCTGTCTCCTCTATTGGTTCTATTTCCTCTTCACATTTGTCTCTTTCTCCTGTATTTATGTACCTCACCTCTCACTCAGTCTTATTTCTATTAGTCAATTATCTGATTCCAGTTTTGATGTTGTTTTCTCTTCCTCTCATTATGTTGTGCAGGATCGGGTCTCCAAGAGGCAGATTGGGATCGGGCGTAGAGTTGGCGAACTATATATCTTGGATAGCTTACACGTTCCTTTAGATGTGTCTTCTACTGCATTGTCTTCTTTTTGTTTAAACAATAAGTCTTCTTTATTTTATATTTGGCATTCTAGGTTAGGTCATTTGTCGAGTGATCGTTTGAGAATGTTAGTTCAGTCTGGACATTTAGGCCATTTTCCCATTGCTGATATTTCAGAGTGTCGTGGTTGTAAATTGGCTAAAATGTCTGCTCTTCCATTTAATAAAGTAGTAGTTCTATTTCATCTTCTTCTTTTCAATTGGTTCATACTGATGTTTGGGGTCCTTCCCCTATAGTTACTAAGGGAGGTTCGCAATATTATGTGTCTTTTGTGGATGATTACAGTCGGTTTACATGGGTTTATTTGATGACATGAAAATCTGATTTTTACAAAATATATTCCCATTTTCACTCCATGATTTGCACTCAATTTTCCACCACCATGAAAGTTCTCCGTTCTGATTTGGGGGGTGAGTATTACTTGTCTGAGTTTGAGGAGCTTTTAGCTACTCATGGTTCTATTCATCAGTCTTCTTGTTCAGACACTCCTGCCCAAAATGGTCGAGCTGAGCACAAACATGATTATCTCCTTGATACAGCTCGATCTTTGCTACTCTCATCCTTTGTCCCTTCTGTCTTTTGGGGAGAAGCTGTGCTCACTGCTACATATCTTCTCAATCGGATGCCTACTCCTCTTCTCTTCGGCTCATCTCCGTATAAGCGTCTTCTTGGTGTTACTCCTAATTATTCTCTTCTTCGTGTTTTCGGTTCTACATGCTTTGTGCTCCTTCCTAAACAGGCACGCTCTAAGCTTAGTTCTCGTTGTGTCCTATGTGTCTTTTTAGGGTATGGCATTAATCAGAAAGGTTATCGGTGCTATGATCCTGCCACCAAAAAGCTTTATGTGTCTAGGCATGTCACTTTTTTGGAAAAACTACCTTATAACACTATACCTTCCACCCCTGTCCCTATTACCAAGGATGAATTAGTTCACATTGACCCATTTCCTTCTGATGTTTCTTCTGATGAGTTTGTTTCTGATCTTGAGATCTCTACCTTGCCTCTTCCTAGTACCTCTAATATCTCACCAGCTCCTCCTTCTCCAGCTCCCGCTTCCCCTGCTCCTCTTCTTGTTTATCAGCGTCGCAAAGCACTTCCGAGCTGACCTGTCTCTAGCTCTATTGTCCCTCCAGCTGTTTCTTTGGATCCCATTCCTCCTGCACGTCGTTTTCCCACGCGTGATCGTCGTGCTCCAAACTGGTATGGTTTTGGTAATACATGTTTTGCCCTTTCCTATCAGTCTTTTCTTTCTTGTCTTCATACTTATTTTGAGCCTAGGTCCTACAAGGAAGCTTGTCATGATCCCAATTGGATTGCTGCCATGAATGACGAGTTAACTCCTTTGGCTAACACTCAGACTTGGGATTTGGTTCCATTACCTACTGGCAAGAATATTGTAGGCTGTAAATGGGTTTATAAGGTCAAAACCCTTTCTGATGGTTCTTTGGAATGATACAAGGCTCGTTTGGTTGCCCAGGGCTTTTCTCAGGAGTATGGGATTGATTACGATGAGACTTTTGCCCCCGTTGCCAAGATGACTACTGTTCGCACTCTTATCTTTGTTGCTGCTGCACATCACTGGCCTTTGTTTCAACTTGATGTCAAAAATGCCTTTCTAAATGGGCATCTTGCAGAAGAAGTATATATGCGCCCTCTACCGGGTCTCTCACACCCTCTTGGTGTGGTTTGTCATTTTCACTGTGCTCTCTATGGTCTTAAGCCGTCTCCTCGTGCTTGGTATGAGCGATTTCACTCTGTTGCACTTCAACTTGGGTTTTGCCCTAGTCATCATGATTGTGCTCTATTTGTTCGACGTACTTCTGTTGGCCTTGTTCTTCTTCTCTTATATGTGGATGATATGATCATCACTGGCTCTGATTGTAGTACTATTGAGGAGGTTAAGCATCAGTTGTTACAGGAGTTCGAGATGAAAGATTTGGGGTCTCTTCGATATTTTCTTGGTATTGAGGTTGCTACTTCTCCTATTGGGTATCTTCTTTCTCAGACTAAATATGCCCGTGATGTTCTTTCTCGTGCCAATCTCACTGATGATAAGATTGTCGACACTCCTCTTGAGTTGCATGCTAAGTTTTCTACTTCTGATGGCATTTCTCTTGAGGATCCCACTTTGTATCATGAGTTGGTTGGGTGCCTTGTTTATCTCACCGTTACTCGTCTGGATATCTCCTATGCTGTGCACATTCTCAGTCAGTTTGTTTCTGCTCCTCGCTCCACACACTGGACTACCTTACTCCATACTCTACGCTACCTTCGGGGCACTTTGTTGCAATGTTTGCTGTTATCTGCCTCTTCGAACTTGACTCTCCGTGCCTATGCTGACGCTTATTGGGCCGGTGACATCTCTTATCGCAAATCCACTTCTGGTCTTTGTGTTTTCCTCGGTGATTCTCTCATCTCTTGGAAAAGTAAGAAACAGTCTGTTGTAGCTCGTTCCACTGATGAGGCTGAATATCATGCCATGGCTCATGCTACTTTCGAGATAGTTTGGCTTCGCTGGCTTCTCTCTGATATGGGGATCTCTCTTTTTGATCCGACTCCGTTGTATTGTGATAATCAGAGTGTTGTTCAGATTGCTCATAACTCAGTCTTCCATGAGCGGACCAAGCATGTTGAAATCGATTGTCACTTTGTTTGACAGCATCTTCAGGCTGGCACTATTTCTCTTCCTTTTGTTCCGTCCTCTCTTCAGTTGGCCGATTTTTTTACGAAGACTCATCCTGTTGCTCGTTTTCGTTTTCTTCTTGGCAAACTTTCAATGCTTTCTGCACTAGCATCCTCAATTTGAGGGGGGGTGTGAAGATTATTGTATTTTCTGTTAGTTATTTCGGATAGTTTCGTCTATTAGATTGTTAGGGTTTATTTCATTTAGGTTATATATAACGTGCACCTATTCTTTCTTCCCTGGACTTTTTAGTTTTAGGATTTCTAAATCCTGAAGTTTCTAATTTATTTTGTAGTAAATCTTTCTAAATTAGATATTTGGGATTTTTTTTTTGTTCTCACTTATTTCTTAGGAATAATCACACTGGCCTTCCTCAAGATTTCAGAAAAATACATCAAACCAAACAATTTGACATAATTAGATTAACCTCCCTAAGTTTTGTATTTTCATAAAACTTACATCCATGCTGTTAGGTTAATGTTAGGATCGTAAAGTGTCTAGGTTAGGGTTCTAAGTAAAGTCTATAAGGTGATTTTTTCATTTCATATTGGAGATAAATTTGTCTATATTTTGTTACCTCTGCTTGGAGGCTAAGGTAATTATGGTAAATTATGGGACTTATCATATTTTTCTTAAAGGTTGAGGGAGGTCAATGTAACTTGCCTAGTTTTTTAAAATATTGAATTGAATGTAAAAAATGGTTTCTTATTATTTTGATATAATAAAATATAAATGTATTTGTAAATTGAAAGTGAATAAATTTATATTATTTCTATATATGTAACTATATATTGTTTGGTGAAAATTGCCCACCCCTGATCTTTCATGAAAATACTCAAACACCCCCAAACATTAAAAAATATCACAAACACCCGCACAGTTTGAAGGAGTATCAACGAGACCCTAAAACCTTACGGACATTACTAACAATAACTATTTTTGCTGATCTCAGCCAAAATGATGTCTAATATATTATATCCCCATATTACCCTTCCTATGTGATTTATACCCTTCCTATATTTATAATAAATCATAAGCACCTCCTAACATTTGATTATATACATTGTCACCCCTTGACATTTGTCAAAATTTGGGTTTACTTAATTTTTTGAAGACAAATCGTTAATTAATTATAATAAACAATAACAAATAAATGTCAAAATTATCATGTCTTTTCACTACACACTACCCATATACACATATATAGTCATAGGCATTGTCCAATAAGAACAAGATCAACAAATACAAATTCCTATCATAACTAAAATTCCTAAATAAAACTATTCTCTCAGTAACTATTCTTCAATTTAGGCTTCAACCAATTTGTTGTTTCACATGTTTTCCTGAGTTCATGTCCCTATCAGTATACACATATTTGGGATGATTCAACGTGTGGTTCATATATATTTTTATGTACTTTTGTTTATCATTTTTCTTGCTTTTCCATTTCTCCTGTTCCGATAGATGTAGTTTTTATTTATTTTTATAATATAGTCAAATCATGTGGCCTGGGGTTTTCTGTCAGTGGTTCATTAGATCCCTTTGCTCATTGCATTATGTGGTCAAGTAGTTGTGAAATGCTGAATATGCATGAAGCATTTGTACATGCATTGGTATGATATGGTATGGGTTAACCAAACTTAATTTTTATTATATTAAAGAATCTGGAAATTAAAGCTTAACTTTAAAATTATGCTAAGCATAAAAAAATCCATTAAAACTCATTACTTCTGTATAAAAGTAAAAGGTTAATTACAGTTTTGGTCCCCAAAGTAGGAGTCTTGTGTCATTTTGGTCCCCATTGTTTAAATTTTGTTAGTTTAGTTTCCAATGTATAAAACTGTTTCAATTTGCTCCCAATGTTCAAGCTGTATCAATCTGGTCTATAATGTATAAAAAGTGTTTCAATTTATTCTCCCAATCTAACTTTGTTAATGGATGCAATTTAAACATTTGGGGACTAAATTGAAACATTCTTTATACATTGGGGACTAGATTGACTCAAATTAAACATTGAAGATGGAAATTGAAACATTTTTATACATTGGGGACTAGATTGACATTATTTAAGCATTGCGGATCAAAATGACACAAGGCTTATCCTTTGGGAACTAAAAATGTAATCAACCCGTAAGTAAATACTATTCTAGTTGAGGTATGACTTGGATATATACTTGGTATCTCTGATTAAGGCAAAAATTAAGAAAAAAAATCCAATAAAACCAACTTCACTTAAAAGTAAAGGGTTAATTACATTTCTAGTCCCCAAAGCAGGAGTCATTTTGGTCCCCAATGTTTAAATTGTGTCAATTTAGTCCCTTATGTATAGAAATGTTTCAATTTGGTCCCAATGTTTAAGTTGAATCAATCTGGTTTATAATGTATAAAAAGTGTCTCAATTTAGTCTCCCTATCTAACTCTATTAATAGATGTAATTTAAATATTTGGGAACTAAATTGAAATACTTTTTAGGTCAAATTACACCAATAGTCCTTGCATTTTGGTCTCTGTATCATTTTGGTCCTTATAATTGACTAGATTTTGACCTTAAATTTATAACAGTCTCAATTTAGTCAATTGAATACAACTGTTACCATTTTTTAATGGAAAATACACACATAAGTGGAATGTATCATGATTTTGGGGTCAAAATTATAAGTTTTCTTAACTCAATAAGTTAACCTCAACCAATTCAATGATCAATTTTTCGTCAAAAACACTAACGGTATTATCAATAGGACTAAATTGACACATAATCTAAAATTAAGGGTCAAAATTGATGAAAGTGTAGGGACCAAAATGATACAAGGGGTAAAATATAGGGACTCATAGTGTAATTTGCCTTACATTTTATACATTGGAGACCATATTGGCACTAATTAAACATTGCGGATCAAAATGACACAAGGCTCATGCTTTAAGGACTAAAAATATAATCAACCCAAAAGTAAATACTATTCTAGTTAGGATTGCAAACGAACCGAGTTGTTCACGAGCTCAGCTCAGCTCGACTCGAATAGTTAAGGGCTTGGCTTAGCTCCATTTGTTATGTTAATAAACGAGCTTAAGCTTGACTTTTAGGCTCGTTTCGAGCTCGAGATTGAATAAGCTTGGCTTGTTTATTTATATTTAAATTTAAATTTAAATTATAAAAGAAATATATTATTTATATATTAAATTGTATAAAATATGTATAAATAATAGCATTAATACATTATTTATATTTAAAATAATATAAATAATATTTGTATTTAAATTTTTTATTAAATATTTTTTGTATATTTAAATAATGTAATTTTTAATAATAAGAAAGTTAATTATTGGGCTTCGAGCTGAGCTCGAACTCAACTAATATTAACAAGCCGAGCCGAGTTTGAGCTGGATAATCGAGCTCGATAAACAAACAAGCTGAACTCGAGCCTAGCAAAGCTCGGTTCGTCTCTGTTCATTTGCAAATCGAGGTGTGACTTGGGTATATGCTAGGTACCTTTGAGTATGACAAAAATTAAGAAAAAAATTTGAGTATGTGTTCTGTGTACTTGATACACACAGAAGTACTAGTGATAGAAGGCCAAAACATTTTTTTTTGATCGGCGAAAAGAAGACTTTATTGATGAAATATATTTAAAATTACATCAATAAAGAGGAGCTTGGAGCTAAAACAAGCTCCAATCTCCTAGTTTGTGAGAAACCAACGAGCACAACAAGCAGAGGAAACAAAAACCAGAAAACCAAAAATATAAGGCTGCATGACACCAAAGCGAGCAAGCAACATCCTACAAAGCGAGCAGCTGACGCCGAGGCACAAAAATAGACCAGGCAGAAAAGATTAACCTTGAACTACCTTGCCATGAACTACAACAGCCCAACAACATGCCGTACACATTGCCTTAAACTACATCCATCCTTCAACCAATCCAAGCACCAAGATTATTTAAACCAACACAGTAGCAAGACTGATCAAACAGATCGAACAATGACGACCATGCACGAGCGAACAACACTCGAAATAGCGGAAAAAGCAATGAGAACACAGGTTACCACCCTCAGTGCATGATACAAAATTTCACATTTTGCAAATTGAACACCAAATCATCAACTGAATAACAAAAGGAAGGGGTAGAGGCTCTGAACCACAATGCAATCCGTGTTTTGATAAGATCATACAACTTATCAAAATCCAACTGTGACTCGTTAAAAATGATTTCATTCCTCTGCTTTCATAAGGACCAAAGCACTGCCAGTGGGATTAGCCTCCAGATTACCTTCCATCTGTTGTTGCATCTAAACCCAGTCCACCATTGAATAAGACCAACCACTGAACCCGGCTGCACCCAAGATACACCCCACCATCCAATGATATGAGACCAAACTCTCCAATACATACTCTGACAAGACACATGAGATCTGATTTCCCTTTCATCCCTGCAAAATATGCAGTTAACATCAGAATTGGCACTTAGGATTCCAATTCTATGCAAGTACGTAGCAGTCTTGATCCTCCCTTTCCATGCTAGCCAAGCAAAGAATTGCACTTTCGAAGGTGCAGCATTCTTCCAGATGAGATCCACCACTTTTGCAGGCATAGTAGATGGTGACTCCTTCCACTTGTAGGCGAGCGAAAGCGTAAAGGTGCGGACACTGCGCGAGAGCCAAGACAACCTATCTAACACACCATTCCTGAGCTCTGGAGCAGTTTGTAGCACCACCTTCATCCTCTTCAACTCTTCAAGTTCCCATTGGAACAATGCTCTTCTGAAAGACAAATCCCACTCCTCATTTCCATTACTCCTGCACTTAATCACTGCCACTGATATATCTTTATGCAAAGACAGAGAGAATAATCTAGGAAATAAATTCTTTAAACAGTCTCTACCAACCCATTGATCCAGCCAAAAACTTATGAGCCTCCCGTCCCCAATATTAATCTTTGAGTTGGCCTTAAATACCTCCAGCAGCTCTAGGCACTTAATAGCAACCCTCAAACTGTCCCTCCACACCATAGAACATCTGGAATTTGCATCTTGATCTGGCCACCTAGACCCACCTTGCTGTGGGTATTTGCTAAGAATCACTTGTTTCCAAATAGAGTCAACTTCACTCCCAAACCTCCACCACCATTTGAGAAGAAGACATTCATTCATGATTCTCACCTTTCTAATACCAAGACCCCCGTTACTTTTGCTTTGAGTGATTTCCTCCCACTTTACCATATGAATTTTCCTTCTAAGTTCATCACCCCCCCCCCCAGGAAATCTGGACTGAATTCTATCAATCTCCTTGGCTACCCCTTCAGGCATTGTAAACAAAGATAAGTAATACACTGGTAGTGAAAATAACATAGACTTGATCATTGTCAACCAACCTGCGAAGGAAAGAAGCCTACGCTTCCAGAAAGCAAGTTTTGATTTGAAATTATCAATGACAGGTTGGCAAGACCTTCTCCTCCTTGGATTAGCCCCCAATGGCATCCCTAAATACTTCAAAGGTAACCTATGATGCAAGCAGTTCAGAATGGCAGCAAACTCTTTGGTAAGGTCTTCATTAATACCAACACCACACACTACGCTCTTGTGATAATTTATCTTCAACCCAGACATGATTTCAAAACATCCCAATATTGTTTTGATATTAAGCACCTCCTCCCTCTTCGCCTCACAAAACAAGATTGTGTCATCAGCAAATTGTAAGTGAGTAATAGTAAGATCATTTGAACCAACTGATACACCCTTAATCAATCCAGCCTGGATAGCTCTATGAATCAGAATATTAAGACCCTCAGCTACAATGTTAAAGAGAAAAGAGGATAAGGGATCACCTTGTCTAAGTCCCCTTTGAGGACGAAACTCAACTGTAGGTGATCCATTCACCAGAATAAAGATTTTAGCAGTTGAGACACATTCCTTCATCCATTTAATCCATCTTGATCCAAAGCCAAAGTTTGATAACATGGAGAAGTGGAACTCCCAATTTATTGAGTCATATGCTTTCTCGAAATCAAGCTTTAGGATAAGCCCTTTCTTTTGCTTCTTCTTCCGATCATCAACAATCTCATTAGTAATCAGAATACCATCAAGAATACTTCTACCCCCTATAAAAGCTGATTGAGACTCACTAATGATCTTAGGTAAAACAACTTTGAGTCTACTGGATAGAACTTTGGAAAGCACTTTGTACAATGATCCAATAAGACTGATAGGCCTAAAATCACTGAGAGAAGAAGGATTTTCATTCTTTGGAAGCAAGGCTACAAAGGAACTATTAATACCAAGGACCAACTTTGAGTTGGTATGGAACTCACTCATGAACTGCATCACATGCCCTTTAATTATTTGCCAACACTTTTGTAGCATCATCAGGTTAAAACCATCAGGGCGGCCAGGTGCCTTATTCCCATCACAATTCTTAAGAGCTGCCACAATTTCAGATTCTGTGAACTCAGCTTCCAAAGCAACACGCACCTCTTCATCCCCAATGGACTTGAAAGGACCATATAAACTTGGCCTATTAGGCCATGATTTTGAAAACTGCCTCTGAAAGTGATTGAACACTTCGGTTCTTATTTCCATAGAATCTTCAATCAAGACTCCATTAACCTCAATTGAGCACAGTGCATTCCTATTCCTTCTCGTGGAGGCCATAACATGGAAAAATTTAGTATTTCTATCACCTTTTAATATCCAGTTAGCTCTAGACTTTTGCAACGATAGCCATTCAACCATTTTACTCAACTTCCATGCTTCACCTTTTAGCTCCCTAAGTGTAGATCTCTCTGCATCAGTGAGTAATCTTTGTTCAGCTACCAAATCCAGGACATGTATCTCCTCCTTCGGTTGGTTGAGTTTAAAATCCACCTTGCCAAACACCTCAATGTTCCATTGTTTCAATGTTGCTTTAAGTAACCTCAATTTCATTATACATTTGAAACCAGCCTAGCCATTTACATGAGATTCAGCCCAAATTTTCTGCACAAAATTCTTAAAATTCGGATGAAGACACCAGGCATTAAGAGACCTAAATGGCTTTGGACCCCAATCTTTTTCATCTTCCATCATTAAAATAGGACAATGATCCGAGAGCCTTCTTGGTAAACCCCACAGTTTGAAGTTAAATTTCTGCAACCAATCTAGACTGAATAAAAATCTGTCTACCCTACTCCATTTGACACCATTCTGAGAGTTACACCAAGTGAACTTTCTCCCCAACATTGGTAAGTCACACACTTCCAGCTTATCGATTAGCTCGTTAAAATCCTTCATACCACCACACCTTTGTGAACAACTTACCATCTTAGATAAGTTCCTAACCTCATTAAAATCACCCCCCAAGCACCAAGGATTGATAAAACTTTTCTTTAAATTCTTCAAAGTTTCCCATAATCCCTTCCTATTAGCACCATCAATCGGGCCATAAACATTCACAATAACACAATCTAGACTTGCAAAAAGAGTGCCAGACAAAATGATAAAATACCTGTTGCAACAGCAATCTAAAAGTTGAAACACTTGTGGATTCCAGACACACAGTAGACCACCAGCTGCATCCTCTGAGTCCACAGCCATATAATCCATCTGATCCCCAGGCCAACAAGATTTGACAAATTCCTCAGTTATAGCAGGTCTCTTTGTTTCTTGAAACAGTGCCACATCCACCTTCCTTTCAAATAGCAGTTTTTTTATCTTTCTCCTTTTAATGGACTTGTCTAACCCTCTAACATTCCAAGATAAAAGCTTCATTAAAACAAATTTACACACCAAAAACTCCACAGCAGATACAGATTATTCTGCCTTGCTACCCCTTTGACCCAGCACCTCCTTATCCTTAGCTTCCAGTTCCATCAATTTACTAATTACTTCCTCATCCTTGCCTTTACATTTCAGCCCAAGCAACTTCCCTATCTTCAGAGACGTTTCGGCCTTAGTAAGGAGCAACTGACTAGAACCCGATTAGCTTGCCATGGACAAAGAAATAGCTGCAGCAGCCGACCTAAATATAGCCCCTTTCTTGAAGTTCAACACTGATCCAACCCCTATTTGTATGTTTCCTTTTCTCTTCCTCTGGTGCTTCACCATTCCTTTACCTTTCTCTTTTGTGGTATTTTTCCTTTTTTGATCGACCACTGCCGTGTAGCATGTCATTGCTCCGTAGGTCTCCTTAGCCACATTGTCATGGGTTACCTCGCCCTTACTGTTTTGGACTCTATCACACTTCATGTTCACATTTAGTATATCAATCATACTCTGTTCACTAAGTGCATCTATCACACTTCGTGTTCACCTTTAGTGTATCCATCACACTGGTTCACTTAGTGCATCTATCACACTTCGTGTTCACATTTAGTATATCAATTATACTTTGTTCACATAGTGCATCTATCACACTTTGTGTTCACATTTAGTATATCAATCATACTTTGTTCACTTAGTGCATCTATCACATTCTGTGTTCACCTTTTGTGTATCCATCACACTTTGCCCACTTAGTGCATCTATCACACTTTGTGTTCACCCTTTGTGTATCTATCACACTGTGCTCACCACACGCGCTTAGTGTATCTATCACGCGCTCAGCTATTGTATCTATCACATTTTGCTTCATATAGTGTATCTATCACATGTTCACTTTGTGTATCTATCACACATTTGCTTTTTGTACCCATCACACTATGCCCACACGTTCGCTTTGTGCATCAATCACACACGTTCGCTTTGTGTATCAATCACACACGCTCGCTTTGTGTATCTATCATACCTTTTTCACTTAGTGCATCTATCACACTTTGTGTTCACCTTTTTGTGTATCCATCACACTACATCTGCTTTGTGTATCTACCACACATGTTTGCTTTGTGTATCTATCACACATGCACACTGTATTCGCAGTGAGAATTGCATAATTCTCTTACATCCTTTCTGCATTGTAATGTGGTTTGGTTTAAGCTTGCTTAAAACTGTTGCATTGTTATGCTTCATTACAGCTTTCTTTGCATGATTATAAGTTATGCTTGGCTATGTGCATTGTCTTGCATTTTGCCCCTGCCTTCAGGCGCATATCTTTGTCAGTTGCTTGTATGCTTTGTCTACGTCTTCGGCCTTGTCAAAAATGGGTCGTCTCTGGGCTTTGACACTCACTCCCGTCATTCTTATGACTTTCGAGTTCTGTCAAAGAGGGGCAACTGTAGACACCCCATTTTTGACCGCCCTTAAGACTTGGGCGCTACTGATGGTTTGCTCGGCGATGAAAGGTATGCAGGGCAAAGGTTCAATTTCTTCGGCAATGAGAGAGTCAAATCCCAACTTCATGCCCCTTTTGGACCAAAACAATCTTGATCAAAAGATTTTAGATCTTAAAACCATCTCTTTCAAAATATTTTGAAAATAAAGTTTCTACAATGTTCCGACGCTCGCATTTCAGTAAATGTTGCGCTTTTTGGTAAACCAAGCAAGGACAAAGTGGAGATGAATGGAAAAGAGATGAAATCTTTGAAAAATCTTTCAAAATACTTTGTTTAGGGGTTTGAAGTTGAAGAAAAGAGGAGAAGAGGGGAGAAACCAAGTTGGAGAAGAAGTTCGGCAAGGATCCAGGTAGGAGAGAGAGTCGAGCAGCCTTCGCTGAATCAGGCTTTTTCATTTGCATTCTTGGATTTCAGCTATGAGGCCACCACCATTGGAAAGATTACTTCCGGGGCTTCATTTTTGCACTCAAGAATCTCCTAAAGCCAAGTCCAGGTGGGAGAGATATGGTTGGTTGAAGTAGGGGATCAGTCCGGTTGGATCGAATCTGCGCGGCTTCACCAAAATGGGCATAACTTTTTGCACAGGAGGAATTTTACTACAAGGTTTGCGCCATTGGAAAGCTAACTTCTGGGGCTTCAATCTAGACACCCATGGCCACTTTTTGGCCTTGGCAGCCACCTATCAGCCATCAATTTAGCCGACCGGCCAGTAAAAATAGCCGATCGACCAAATAAGTAGCCGACCGACCATTTATTTGGCCGATGGCCTCCTTTTCTGGCCGGTTTCACCTTTTTGACTCTTGCAAGCATGGTGCATGCCAGCTGTGCTAGTTAGGGTGCACAGACCCTACCCCCATACGCGTTTGTGGCTGTTTTGGACCTTTGCACCCTTTTACTCAAGCTTCTCATGGAAGCTTGACCTCTTTTGGTCTAGCTTCTTGAGAAAGCTTGACCCTTTGTCTTAGCTTCCTCAAGAAGCTTGCACCTTTGGGATAGCTTCTCTTAGAAGCTTGGCCCCTTTGACCCTTCTTTTGTTAGCTTCTTTAAGAAGCTTGGAGCCATTACATTGCCTATATAAGGAGACTAAAACTCTCATTTGTTTGGTTTAGCAAAACCAGAGCTATACACATATATATATCTGATATATATCATCCTCTCTCTCTATATCTCCCTTTCTCTCTTCATTTTGTGTGTGTTTGAGGGCCTAAAGTGTGTGTTTGTTCTTATTTTTGCACTAAAACACATAGCATTACACCTTACTTCGACTTTGAGAGACATTGAGGGTTTGTTCTTGAGGTTTTGGACTGATTTTGGTCAGAAGAGAGTGGCTGGACCTGCTATTCTTGAAGTATTCTTCAAGGGTAACACTTTTGCTTTATTTTCCCCAATCTTGCATTAGCTTTTGACCTGTCTTGCATGCTGATTCAAGCTTTATGTATAACTGAAAAAAGTCTTGTATTTTCACGCTTAAGATCTTTCATTAAGGTCATTTTGTTGTTTGGGGCCGACCTCCCTCTCTTAGGCCTCTTTTGGCCTCTTTTTGTGCTCTTTTGTTAAGCTTTGGTTACTCTTGTGTATTAGGCTTCTCACCACTAAAATCCAGTGGATTTTCAGTGGTGAAAAAGGGGTTTTGAGGTCTTGTATAGGGGAGGGACACCCCTCTCCCTTGGTCTCTCATTTGTGCATGTTTTTGGCTCCTAATGGTGGCATGCATGAGTAGTTGTCTTTGGCTCCATTTCAGAGGTTTTTAGGTGTTGTTTGGTCATGATATACCTCTATTTTTGGTCGGATTTGTGGCCCCTTGCATGCATATTGCACTTGTTTTGTATTCTCCCATTTTGCCTAGAAATGCATCTTGCCATTAGACCATCATGCTTGCATTTTTTTTGCCTAGCTTTGTGAAGTTTTTGGTCATATTTTTCCATGATTAAGGTCTGTTGGGTGTTGATTTGGTCATGCCTTTCATGCTTTGTATAGTCTCTTTGCATTCTAGCATGTTGGCATCGGGTGTGTAAGTCATTGGCATGCATTACCTTGGCTATTTCAGTGATTTGGACTCACTTATTATGTCATTTCAGACCATGTTTTGTGCTTACATGCTTGCATTTGTTATCCTTTCAATGCCTTGAAGAGATGTGGTCTTATGCTCCATGTTTGAGTCCTTGTGCATGCCTATGTGTTTGAGTCCTTGGGCTGCCATTCATGTAGGTTTTAGGGTGTATTTTGATGCATTAAAACTCTGTTTTTGGTTAGAAAGTCCATGCAATGTTTGGTGGGGGAAGGTGTAGAGTAATGCCCTTTTGGTGACCTTGAATGCCTTTGTTTTGATGCCCATTTCGTAGCATGTTTTTGGCCCTATCCCATGCATGTTCCAGCCCTGTTTTGGAGTCCTCTAGGACTGTTTTAGGTCATTTTGGTCCATTGGGGTTTGATTAAAATGGCCATGGTTTGACCCCTCTTGGTTGGCTTCAAGTTTGGATCATTGTTGCATGCCTTGCTTGCATGACATGGTTGATTTGGCATCTTCCTCTATACATTTTCAGAGCTTAATATGTTAGCCTAGCATCCATGTTTGTCATCTTGTGAGTGCCCTTGAAAGCTGCCTTTCATGCCTTAGTCTTAGGCTCATTAGTTTGCATGCTTATTTTGCATGATTGGCATCATCATTTTAGTGCACTTTGGCCACTGTTTTGGGGAGGTGGCTGAGGTTCCTCCATCCTAGTGTAAGTCCGTGCATTTGTATCTTGTAGTATACTCATTACATTGCATGTTTGTTGCATCCTTGTAGTCAATGCATTATTGCATGTTTACCACTTTGCCTAGTTGCCTAACTAGGTTGTATTGTAGCATTGCATGCTTGGCACATTGCACACTTACATAGTAGCTTACATTGCATTTGGCATGTTTTGTAACTTAGTCTTTTGCACACTTAAGCCATGTTTGTATACATGCATTACATTGCTTGGTTTGGGGTGTCAAACCAAGAACGAAGATTGAGGAGTGTTCGTACTCAAGGTGACGTAACACATCTCAATCCTCAGTCGCCGATGTCCTTGATCTCAATATGATAGGGTATTGGCAGTCATTTGTTTGTTGCATGCATTTACATCAAGTTTTAAACTTGGCCTCTTAGGCCATCATGCATCGAAATGCACAATTGATGGCCCGAGGGTCGAGGGCCATGCTCCTTGGAGTTCATTACATGATAGAGGGTGTGTCCATGCATACATTTGCTTGAAAATTCCATGCCATACACTGATTGCCCTCTGCTGCTGTCAACTGCAGGTTTCAACAGGAAGATTTGGCCGGCCGGCAGTGTTGAGTGCCGACCGGCAAAGAATGTTTGGCTGAGAGCACAATATTTAGCCGATAAGAGTATTCCCATGGCCGGTAGCATATTCTTTTGGCCGGTAACATTCCACAACACTCAAGGAGCAGTTTTGGGGACTTTCAGAATTTTCAGAGGGGCAAGGCAGTGTAAACAGAGGCAACAGTGCTATGGCGAATGAAGCCGAGTCAAGCATGCATCATTCGCGCATTCCGAGACAGAGTTGTGGCAGTCTCTTTAAGCTTCACATTTAGTTTATTTTGTAATTAATTTGTTAATTAATTAAGGGTCTGTAATAATTAATTAGCTAGGATAGTTGATTTGTTATTCGGACTGTATTATTCTTTCAGTCCCTCCGAGTGAGAACGTATTTGTAATAAGTGTGTGTGAGTGTGTGCATGTCTTCCAATCCCACGTCTTTCTTCCCTTTTATTTACCTGCTTATGATGGTTAGACTAGGGCATATTTGAATTAGCATACCTTATGCTATGTATGCGTGCATCCATACATTTGTCTTACATGCATTGGGCTCGGCGCATCATTCTAACTGCATTTATATTTCAATTCCAAATTGAATACGTGTTAGTTGTAGCATTTCACATGTCATTGTAGATTAGCCGAGCCTATCTAGATTGCATCCTTGCATGTATTACATTAGCCATTTTGAACATGAACTAGTAATCATGGCTTGGAGTACTCTGTAAGTTCTTTTGCTTTAGCATCCTTGCATACGTGTGAGTGTTGCCATGACAGCATGATTACCATGAGGCTAGTTGCTTATGTGATATAACTGCTTGAATACCTGTGGATGGAGGTTGAATTACCTAAATTGGAATAATGCATTAAAACTGTGAGTTTAAAGCCCACTAGATAGTGGCAAAATCATCTTTTCTAAAGTCCACTTAAGGGTGGCAAAATCTGCATTTTAGCCTACTTGGGAGTAGCAAACCATTTTCAAAACAAACATGAAATGTTTTGTTCCAATTTATGCGATTTTTTCTATACTTATTTGCTATGCGCATAACATAGTAAATCTAAGCTAATAACCGGAATAAGAACGCATAATGTTTTCAAAACAAGATATCATGGTTAGTAGAGGCCGATCTTTGATCGGGCGAGCGGGGGTGCTCATAGCTGACCTTCCCCAATCGTACCCAAGTTCCCAAGCCGAGGCAACTTTGGTGATGACGGACACATGGCCTTAGGCAAACGAGTCAGGGTTTCCTAAATTCCCCCAAAATAAATATTTAGGTAACGACTCTGTATCTGGCAAAGCAGTCCATGTTTGGCACTTCTTTACAAAAATCTGTTCTCTCAAAACGATTTGTCAGATTTAGACTCTTTGGTTCAGATTTAGAACCGTGACGATTCGAGTCCTGAACTGTAGTAGACCTACAGAATGAACAGAATGGGATTCATCCTCCCGGGACGTTCGGGGACGTCTACAACTCTCCATACACTTGCTTCAATAAAATAAGAAACATTTGCCGTTTAGTAACACTTACGTTTTCAGTTTTCTGTTTATATTTACAAAAATTTAAAAAACTTAAATAAAAACTTGTTTGGTAAAATTTTTGATTTATAAATCGGTGGTCTCAATTTATAAATTTAGCCAAAAAATGAAAACACAAAAAATGTGTTTCCATTTTGAGTTTTCAGTTTTTTTTTTTTTTACCACCCAACACTAGCCACCACCCGCCACCATTTTCCACCACCGTCTTCCACCACCACCACTTACCACCAGCCACCTGCCACCACCACTAGCCACCTACCACTCACTCGCCACCACTACCCACCAGCCACCTGCCATCCACCCACGACCCGCCACTACCATCCACCGCCCGCCACCACCACCCGCCACCTACTTGCCACTAGCACTTACCACCCACCTACCACCACCATCACCTACCACCACCACCACCACCGCCACCCACCACCACCACCACCACTTACCTACCACCTACCACCGCCACCCACCACCTACACCACCACCCACCACCCGCCACCATCACCCACCCACCCATCACCACCACCCGCAATCTACCCGCCACCACCACCCACCACCTGCCACCACCACCACCACCACCACCACCACCCACCACCCGATACCATCACCCACCCACCCACTACCACCCACCACCACCCACCACCACCACCCACTTTCCACCACTTTCCACTTGCCACCACTTGCTATTTCTCACTTCTTTTTTATATTTTTAATTTTTTTTAAACATTTTGTCAATTATCAAACACGTTTGTAGTTTATGTTTTTTTAAAAATAAACAAAAAATAAACAAAAATCAGTTTATAAATTTTTTATAAATATAAACTGAAAACATAAACGTTACCAAACACATAACATCAACAATATAATTTTACTTCTCAAAGAATTATATGGATTTTAACTCATTCAATCACAATTACTTGTGAGTCAAGAACTTTATTTAAGTAATCATTAATTGTAATCCAACGATCATTATTGAGTTTTTAATTAAAATATGAGTTAAAATAATTATTATGTTTTGGATTTTTTAGCTTTTTTAGAAAAAAAAACTTACAACACATAAAGAATGTTGGTTTGTTTTGACATAAAATAATTTTTTTAAATAATTACATATTTTTTTATTATTTGGTTAAATTAAAACTAAGTAAAATATTTTGTCATAGTCTCTAAAATAACTCATCATTACAAATTTTGTAAGTCAATTTTTAAGAAGTTTACTTCCTACCTTTGTAACACAGTGATCTTTAGGCAAATTACACTTCATATCACTTTTTTCCCATTGAACTTAAAATTATAACACTCCCCCTTCCCCTCCTCCTCCTTTCTTATATATATATTTTTTTCTTTTCAATTTGGAGTTTAATATTCAAGTCTAATCAACTTAAAATTTTAATTTTTTCAAAAGTGGCGAGGGGTCATGTCTAGCAATCATAATATTTTTTGGAATCTTAATATCTTAATTTTGATTTTATAGTATATTTCAAATTTTTTTACAGTTTTCATAAATAAATCAATTTTTCTGAATATATTTAGCCTACGTGTTGATTCAGGTAGGAGAAGTTAAATTAATTATAAAGACATTATTTAAAAATTTTATCAATCAATTTAAATTTGATTGGTTCATGATAATTTTGAAACTTCTCAAAATTTAAGAATAAATTATTATTTAATATGAATAAACTTAAGCAAAAGTCCCAATTCTTGCTATAATTTTTGCTTCAATCGAAAGATTATTTTTTAGAAATATCTTCAATTTATAACATGAGTTTATAAACTAAATTGTGAAGGTTTAACTGATTGTAAGAAAATTATATAAAATCAATGATTAAATGACACATGAGTTTTTTATATTTTTATAAACTCAAAAAATTGAAAACATTGTCTACGTCTATGCATAATATTTTTCGGAATAATATTTTATTTCTAAAAAAAATTAAGGGTGATGCACCAATGAATTCCAAATAGTGATTTTATGAACTGTTTGATCATTTTTTTTATTATTTTTATTATTTTATTGACCCAATGGTCTAATTCTAGTATAAATTACATAACGGCCAAGTATAAATGCGCGTGTGTTTTATGTTGAGAGCAAATGTGGATTTCCTCATAATGTTGAAATTATTAAACGTAACACTTCAAAAAAAACTTCTTAATGTGTCATTAAAAGCCCTATACAAATATTGACACGAAACCATTCAAAGGGGCACCCATAACTTTCAAATGTGTCTTACTATTTTCATATGGCAGCAATATTGATGATAATCTATTTTCAAAATTCATAAAGGCTCTAGAACTTGACTTTCATGACAATGCCAATGAACTGAAAATCAGTTTTTTGTATTTTTAATCCCAAAACTAAAAGATATCTACAAGGTCTAGTACAATTAGAAAGTTTGTCACAAGAAAAATTATAAATTGCCTTAAAGATTGTTTTAATAACATAGAGCATGAGACTCTCAATCAAAACCATTCACTAGGTGTAAGATTCTTAAAAAATAAAAAATAAAAGACTAATAATGTACCATGTGTTCCATATATCAATGAAACAACTTGCAACAACAAATAATGAATGGTCATTCTAACAATTAGATTAGGTAGTACATAATTAACTAAAGCTTAATTGAGGATATAACTTCGTGATGTAGGACTAGTGTGGTGAACACTCTTCTAATAGTAGTGAGCCCAAAACTAACATGTTGGAAGGCTATTGCGGCTAATTTGTAATTGGTTTTCATGGTTGAAACCGTTACCAAAAAAATAAGGGGTTAAAGATTTGTATGGGGTAACAAAAAGGTTAGATTTAGAGAATCCAAACACAATGTCTTAGGGGCTATTTGGGGGTTATTTTGGACAACATGAACAATAACTTAGCTAGTTTAGTTTTTTTGCAATCTACAGTATTGGGGTTAAGCAAATATGATCCTTCATGCTTCAATAGGGGCTAATATAGATCTAGATTAATAGTTTTAAAGGCTAAAAGTGCAAAAATAAATGAATAAAAGAAAAGAAAAGAAGAAGGAAAAGTCTAGAAAATTGACATGCAGCTTGCATATGTTATCTCAAATTTTGATTCTATTCGGATTTTGATTTGATTATTATGAGTTAGTTAATCCGGGATTTTTTTAGATAGGAGTTAATATTTTTTTAAATTAATTTTTATATATTTTTTTAATGTCCTTCTCAATTAATATTATGGTAAATCTATTTAATTTTTCTTCTAACATAATTGCTCTCAATAATAATTTTAACAATTTTAATTTTGAAAATTTCATTTCAACAAGAGCAACTGTTAAAGTATTGTCAAAATACATTATAAGCGATGCAAACATTATAAACTTCTATTTGAAGTCATATGTCCCAACTTATTTTGAATACTTTTGCATAATTGGGTGATGTATATCTGTTGGGCTTGCGTTTAGTATTGACATCTCTGTTGTTGGGTATTTTTTATCGGAATGAAATGGGGAGAAATAGATTTCAATCACTTGTTTGAATTACCAAATAAGAGAGAAATGAGAATAAATACCTATTTTGAATCTCTAGAGTAGACAGATTGGGAGAGAAATGAAACTAACTAAATACTATTTTGTTTGTAATACTAAAACTAGTCTTTTAGATATAGAATAAACTAGATTTTATTTTTTGACCGAATTATTTGGATGTGGCCTGCCATTCGAATGAAACATACTAATAATGATAATTTATCATAAGGATAATTTTATAATTTACTAATATAAATTTTTTTTGGATTCACGTTACAAAATTTACTAAAAAGAGTAATGTTATTAAATTATTTACATTACAAAATTTATTTGAATAATTCACATTACAAAATTTAAATTAGTTTTGTAGATTCTTAAAAAGGGTAATGTTATGGTGATCATGATTTACTAAAATGGAACTAATTATTATCTTACAGATAGATAGATACATATTGCTATAGATATAATAGATAGTTTTTTTAATTAAATATGAATCAAATTCCATGTTTAACTCAGCATTTGAAGATTTTTTTTTTTTTTTAATTCCAAATTTGATATGGCTTAGATACTGTTACAATTTTACTTATTATTAGTTCAATGTTCCAAATTTGAATTCACGTAACCCTAGCACTAACCCAATTCTGTTTTCCCATGACATACAAAAAATGAATATATAACATAAACTTGAACAGCTTAACACTCGATAAGCTTAATCAAACACAATGCTAGAGACTTTTACAAACTTGAATCCATTTGTACCAAACAAACACAGAATCCATGTCCCAAACAAACACAGAATCCATTTGTACCAAACAAACTTGAACATCAAGTTGATAGTTTGTTCAATCAATAATAAGATTAAGAAAAGATTATAGAACTAAATATATATTTATATATAAAAGAAAATTAGTAAGAGATTATATATTTAAAAAATACGTCTATTATAAAAACAATTATTAATTGAACACACAATCAAGTTGTGTTTGAGAAAGACTAACTCTTCAATTTAAAAAGAATAAATAATTAAAAAATAGGAGTCAAGTCTTGGTTTTCAACCCATAAGATCAAAGAATGTATTCTGCCTCCATCTGTATAAAATATGTAAGATTAACATATTATACATCAAGAAAAACAAAAATGTATCTATACACATTGTATATAATCATACTAACACAGTACTTCTTCTTATCTTTTGTAAACAAATCCCCAATTGTATATCTACTATAATGTATAATGGTATGGAATGATATATCATAGAATGTGAAACATTACTTCAAGACCACTAAATAAGAAAGGATGGAATGCAATTATAGTAGTTAAAATATGAGTTTTGTACTATTTTGATGTTTTAAGTTTTAATTTTATCAATTTTATCTCGTAATATTTTCAAGTTCAATCAAATGAATTGGTCTAATATCAAACAAGCAGTTTAAGTTATTAACAGAATGATACTAAATTGCATATTCACACATATTTTTCATTTATTTTAATTAGGATATATATATCCGTTTTCAAATAAAAAATATAATAGATTATCAAACGGTAGAAAGTTGCGATAAGATGAGAGTTGAGACAAGGAAAACACTTTTTTGTTTTTATCCTACCCCTAAAACAATTGCATTCCCAATATTTCAGAAGTAGAATTATATGAAGATAATTATAGTAGACCCAGTGGTTGACCCAATATTAAGCACTGACTATTTAATGATGTACTGGAAAATTAGCGTCACAAAAGTAATAGTCAAACGCAAATGCTAACAACTGTCATTGCCATTGGGATATTAATATTTTAGGATAAAAATTCTCTTGAAAATAGACAAAAGGATTAAAACATATATTAATTTTAATAAAATACATTAAATTCAATGAAAATAGCATTTCTTGATCCCTATGGGTGCTTTTTACCAACACTCATTTACGTATGGACCGGGTTTTTTTTTAATTCAAATATAAACTTGAGAAAATTTGAGTGGATATCGTTTCGATAATCTAAACTATTCTTTTTATAAAACTTTTTGTTTATATAATTCATGAAAAAAATTAAGTCAATCCGATGATTGTAGTTTTTCATTTTATTGTATTTATCTTTAAAAAATGGATGTTCTATTTTTAAAATATAATTGCAATCCATTTTTTCGGTAACAAATACAATAAAAGAAAAATAATATGATTATCGGATCGACCTAATTTTATCCATGAATGATATACAGTGAGGGTCCTCCAAAATAAAAGGCTTGAATTATCGAAATAAGACATGTGATGGTTCTCACCACCTCCTCAAGTTCTCTTAAGTTCAGTGAAATTGAGAAAAGCTCACCCCTTATATATAAGGCAATCATGTTCACATTCTATTTTTAGTGAAAAGGTTATTTAATGGCCTTGAAGTAATGTTTCATACCATTAAACATGTATAACAAGCTATGATATATGGAATGATATAGTGAACATATTTGTTTTGCCAAATTTTTTTGGGTTAAATGTATGTTATAAGATGTATACTGCATGCATATTATTATCAAACCGTCAACATTAATATGTTTGTACATAACATCTGGACAAGATTGCATTGAATACTTATTATTGATAACAATATTATAATTATACGGTTTCTTCCCAAAATACATATTAGGAAAGTTTGCACGAATATTTAAATGTAGTTTTTTAAATTTGACTTGGCAAGTTATTCAGAGAAATTACGTAGATGAATTATTTTTCTATTAGTAAATAAATATAGTGCTCTTCTCTATAGTTTTGTTGATTTTGTTATCAAAAACATTTATATTTACTACAAATGTGAAAATATATTTACATCTAATATGACAGATAGCTTTGTTCATATTGCTATTAATTTGCGAATAAATTTGCAAAGAAAAAAATAGAAGATAAATATATTAATATAAAATATAACTATATTTCACTTTTTAAATTCATAAACCAAACATAATTTTAAAAATATTTTTATTGAAACTATACCACGACTCCGTGCATAGGGGGCCGACTAATAGATATAAAGTAAAAGAAAGTGACAAATATCTTTTTGGGTTTATCCATAATTTTATTTGCAATAAAAAAAGTTTAATTTATCTATGTCTCCTACGGTTTTGGGACATGGATTCTGACTACATCGAACTATCTACACGAATTTGAATTCACAAACAAACAGAGATTGGTGCAACTCATAATTAATCAAAATTTGAATTCACAGACAAACATAAATGCATATAATAACCAAAATTTGAATTCATAAAACCTTAGCCCAAATTTATGAATTCAAATTCAATTCAAAACCTTAGAATTGGGTTAGGGCCAGTATAATATTAAATGAATTTATATCTTTATCATGATTTTTCTCAATTGGTAGAGAGTGGCCTTAGAAGTTTTTCAATCTTTAGCCAACAATATGGGGTTTTGGTTAATACATTTTTAATTTTGTTTGAATTTAAAATGGAAAAATACTATAAGTAAAATAAAAGAGGAATCAAAGTAAAATTTAAAATCAATTATAAAGACTATCAGTGAAATATATTCATTATATTATTGGTCTTTATAATTTGTTTTAAATATTATTTTGATTTTTCTAATTTTGTACTTAATTTTTTCTGTTTCAATTGTTAACAACATTTGATGGAGGGACCATCTTGTAACAAAATTTAAAACATAAAGACCAAAATGTTCAAATTAAAATTACGATAACTGAAATGACACTTCACTTAAATTACAAAGACCAATGATTTAATTTACAATTTCATTAATTTTTTTTTCTCTCTTTTGTAAGAGATAATTGGACAAGTATTCTAACATGAATAATGTAGAGTAGTACTCTAAAACACTAAATAATGGAAAATTTAAAATAAAAAACAAATGGTTTAGATTATTATAATGAAACTCGTAATGCACTCCATGTGTTCAAACAATACTCTTCAATTCAGATCAAGGACTAAATTTTTTATTTTTTATTATTTTTGTGAAGATTTATCTAACAATCATAAAAAATAAAAATAAAAATAAAAAAATCTTTTTCACAATAGAATTGACTTGATTTTGTTATTTTCGTTTTATTTTCTTGTCTTCGGTTGCAAGTTCATTGCTTGCCAACCGGTAGCCTTGGATCTTTCGTGGAATCAAGATAGGGAAAGTGGTAATGTTTAGTGGATAAAATTATTGGTAGTTTTTGTATTTTGTCTCATATATTATTTTGATTCATAAATTTTTAATTGATTTGATGTAAAATTTTATATTAATTTGATTCAATTAATAACGTCAATTAGTGTTTTTGAAGTAAAATCGCTAATCATATGACTGAGATTGACTCACTTAGTTAAGAAAGTGACAAATATCATTTTGGGTTTATCCATAATTTTATTTGCAATAAAAAAGTTTAATTTATTGTATCTCCTACGGTTTTGGGACATGGATTCTATCTACATCGGCCAATCTACACAGAATTTGAATTCACAAACAAACACAGAGATTGGTGCAACTCATAATTAATCAAAATTTGAATTCACAAACAAACATTATTGCATATAATAACCAAAATTTGATTTCACAAAACCCTAGCCCTAATTTGTGAATTCAAATTAAATTCAAAACCCTAGAATTGGGTTAGGGCTGGGGCTAGGGTTCAATCTGTGAATTCAAAATCACAATTTCTATTCATAGAACCCTATTCTACCCACATTGGTATCAATTTGAATTCACAAAACAATTTGAATTCATAAAAATATTCCATCTTTCATACTGTATTCAAACTATTCAAATTGTATTCAAACTATTCCAAACTTCCTCAACTTGAATTCACAAAACCCCCAATTTGAATTCACAAAACCCCACATTGTTATGCACCCACATTTACATTTTTACAAACAAAATCAACATAAATAAAATTTAAACTGAGAGAGAGAGAGAGAGAGTGCACATACAAGAGAAAGAGAGAGCAGAGAGTGATCCACGAAGAGAGAGAGAGGGAGCAGAGATCAACAGAGAGAGGGAGAATTGGTTCGGGCTGTGGGGTAAAAAAACAAAAGTGTTTAAAAAGCGTAGTTGCAAATGAGGGGGGTATTATATGACTTTCTGTTAAAAGCGTGGTTACGAATCACGCTTTCTTTTAAAAATAAATTTTCTTACGCTTTCTTTAAAAGCGTGGATAGAAATAGCGCTTAAACCTGAAAACGCTTTAGTCGTGTTTTCTAACCACGTTTTTAGGATGTTCTTTATTTTGTCCGTCTGAACCAGAAACATGCTGAAAGCGTGTTTTGTAAACACGCTTCAGCTTATTCTGAAAAATTCGGTCAAACTAAGCATTAGTTTGGAAAATAACTTAATACTTAGGCCTAGTTTGGGAAAAATCTCGTCATTTTTAGTGTCAAAGACTTATTTTCAAAATAAAATTAGAGTAATGCTAGAGACTCCAAATATTCTACTAAAAGTTTTACCAAATGTCTCACATGGGTGTGGGAACCACACAATGTGGGTCCCATGTGGTCCCACACGCATGTGAGACATTTAGTAAAACTTTTGGTAGAATTTTTGGCACCTCTAGTATTTTTGATAAAATTATACTTTACAAATTTTCTTGGGCAACCAAAAGGGCATGTAAAAAATAAAAAATAAAAAATAAAAATTCCGTTACTTTTTTCTTTTTTTTTTCCTCATCTCTTTTTATCTTCGTTATCTCTCTCTTCTAAGCCTATTGCCACCAACCAGTGGATACGGCAATGTGGCGGTGAACACCAAGCAGATTCACTATAGTGGGTTGTCTTCTCTCTTGAAATAAATATAGTGCAGAAAGTGATTGAAGTTAATCCTTGAAATAGAGCGGAGTTATTGAAGTACATGCTTTGGCTACGATAATTCAAGATGATTATTTTATATTGCATCTGTTAAAAGGTAAATCAATGACGTGAACCCACTTCATTTTCTCTTAATATGTTTGGGCAAGATATGAAGCTATCGTCTTATTCTATAATCATTCTTCTAAATTTCATATATGTTTATATGGATATCATTGCTCCAAATGGTAATTCGACAGCAAACAAAAAACCAACTGAATAACCCTCGAATTACAAACCAATTGGGAGGCACATAATAGAATTGATAAAAGACATAGTTAAAGTGGCATTTTTGTTGTGATAATGCTCTTTGCAGAGAAGACAATTAAAGGGGCATTTCGTTGAATACATGGTGTGTGAAAGTGGAGAAGAGAGAGAACAGATAAGGAAGAGAGAAATAAGAATAAAGAGAAGAAGGAACCACCAGCAGCTCCCGTAGCCCCACATCCTATGTGACCAACACTGCGATTCTCTTGCATGGCCGGGATTTGGGAAGGGAGAGAAAGCTGAGGCGGCAAAGTTGGGGGCATTACCTGATGAAAGTTCGCAACATTGTCCTTGATGGTTGTGCGCGAAGATGATATAGGATTCAGATAATTGCCAATAATGGAGCCACTGATTTTGTTAATGCTAGGCAGCATTTTCTCTTCCCCAGAACTTGCATTCCCCTCCAACTTGAATCTGACATGTCGAGTCGCAGTCTTAACACTGTTGATAGACACCATTTCATCACCTGGCGACTTCTTCAGAATCGACTTTAGGGGGACACTTGGGTGCAGAGGCAACTGCTGAATTGCTCTAGTCTTTGGTTCAAGAGATCCTTCCGCAAGCGCTTGCTTGACTCACCTGATTCAGGCAACTCTGGGGCTGAAACATTTAAAACTTGCAAGCGGTAATTTACCTTGATGTTGCCAAGGAAAGTTCTGTTGAGGACTGCGTGATTATACGCTGCCTCAGCACTAGACTTGTTCTTAAAAACAACCTTGGCAGTTGATGAATTCTGAAACACACGAGTGGCTGACTCGTAAAGATGTCCAAAGCGTACGAATTTCGCTTTTAGTTCTGGCACTGATGGCAGTTTTGAATGAAGTGGGAACTTCATCATCAACATTGCTGGTTCAGAAGGCCCCTCAAGTATTTCTGGCTTTGTGGACACTGATGAACCCACCATTTTTTCATCTCCTTGAATTTTCAAATGCTTCTGGCTGCCTTCTTTTCTGCAGCCAATGAACTTAACTTCCTGTATTTTTTTGGTCTCTTCATGGACTTCTCTTCCTGTTTACGAGAGGATTGACTTTTGCTGCTAGCCTTCGCTGGATCATCCGGTCTGAATGGCTTTTTCAATGGTTTTAGAGCAGAAGGTTGGTCCTTCACTTTCTCAATGTGGGGGGTCTCAACAAATAAACCAGTTGGTCCTTCAAGTTGCGCAAGTATTGGATGCTCATCCGTAGTAATAACAAGTATTTGAGTTCTTGGAGGAACTCTCTGCCAGTTTAACTGACTTGGCCACCAGAGAACTTAGTATGTTAAAAGACTTGAAGGTTAGTTTTTGCTTAGTCTATATCTTGTTATGCCAAAGTGTGTTTTATGTCTTTATAGTCTGCATTTTCTGGTACATCAGAAAAAAGAGGAAGGAGATTTTCCTTTTGGAATTGAGGATCTGTTGTACTACGTGGACAGAATTGAGGAACAACAATTTAATCTGGACCTTGGAGCTCTTAAACAATACTTTCCGTTCAATTTGGTCATGTCATGGATCTTGAAAATATGCCAAGACCCTTTTGGTAATTACATGATGTTTCCATTGCTTGACTTCAGTATTTTGCTTGGCTAATTCATCTACTAAGCTCTCTTCTTCCTTTGCTTCATTCAGGTTTAAGATTTGAAGAAATTGCAGAAGCTGAGGTTTTTGGCACTCTGATGTTCACCTTTATTCAGTCTATGACTTATCTTCTAGTGAACTTTTGGGCTATTTCTACCTTGATATGTTCTCCAGGTTCATTTATTACTCATGGCTTTATTAATTCTAGTGGACCTCAATTTATGGGTGGTTCACATATATGATTTAGAATGAAATGAACTTACGTTGTATCTTCATACAGGGAGGGAAAATATGGTCACACCTGTGTTGTGGCTCTTCAGAATGGTTCTTTTGTCAATGGTGTACGAAAGGTGATTGTAATACGCTATTAAGTTTGAGTTTTCTAAACTTATTGTTGTTGCGATGTTGAACTCAAATTTTGGGTACCTGCAAAGCATTTTATTTTGGGATACATTCTATTTTGTTTAGTAGGGACAGGATCAAATGCGTAAAGCATGTTTGATTAGCATGGTAGAATTACATTTTTTTTAGCTTTCAATAGAAAAAAAAAAAAATTTCTGTTGCTGGATGTATATCTGCTTTGTGTTGGATTCCCTTACCACCATGAGAGTTTGTTTTGTACTTGAAAATTCTTCTCAAGGTTCAGTTGGGTGCCATTATGTCTCTAGTAATATAGGTGTTGGTTTTTCGATATAAATGTTATACATGGTTGGGCAGTAGAAGACATAGTCCACAACTTCTCATATATGTTAAAAGTATCATAAGCTGATCATAATTTTAATATGTCTTACTGATTTATCCTCAATTTCTATATGTAGATTCCTGTGGCATTACTTCTCAGCTTCAAAAGGAGTTGGTCATACTGGGTTGTTCTGAAGTGGTTAATCTTTTCCATGAATTTGGCCATGTGGTATGTCGATATCTGCCTTTTGAATGGTTTCTGTGGAATCAAACTCAAAATTCTATTTGAAGATTTATAGTGTGTGTGCATCATAATTGACTTAAATTGTGTTTGAAGATTCATGGAGGGTGAAGAAATGAGAATTCTGAACTTGTTTGATTGTGTTTTTGTTTTTAGTTTTTTGAAAAATCACATTTATTTAGTTGAGTTTTTAAATGTGTTTTCTGAAAACATTCAAAACTTAATTTTATGAAGAAGAAAAAATAAAAAGCACTTACTATTTTTATAGCATTTAGCAGCCCTCTATACACAGACTTTTCTCGTCATCTAACCGTTACGTATAGTAACTGAAATCTATTCAATATAGCAACTGAAATTGGTTATGTCAGCAAATTTTGACCTCTAAATTACACTTATTCCTAAATATTCCGTCATCTAACTGTTACAGATAGTAACTAAAATTGGTAATGTCAGCAAATTTTGACCCCTAAATTCCTCTTATTCTTAAATATTCCACCTCATTCCTACAACCAAGCGCTCCACTACCCGCCTATTCTTCTCTACTCTCTCTCTACTCTGTTCCTTCACCCCTCTTCACACAACAAAAGCAGAGCACCACCTATTCTCTTCTCCCTTCCAAAATCTCTCTCTCTCTCTCTCTCTCTCTCTCTCTCTCTCTCTATACATACATACATACACACATATACAGACATAATAGACCCATCATCAACTTCATCAATTCATAGACAAACCATTAACAAACCCATGACAAACCCAATTCATAAAAGGGAAAACAGAATTGAATTCACCCTCCTCTCACAGTGATTCTCTCTTTATCAATCTTCCCAACACTCTCACTCACTCACTAACCCTCCCTTGAAATTATGCACATTACCTGTTCGAAAAAATGAAAGCATGGAGAAATTAGAAGGGAAAACACAGGGGAATGATAACGGGATAGATAGATAGTTGAGGAGCTGCATAGAAGTAGCAACAACCTAGAGAAATTACTATATTATATAATAATCATTGATTGAATTGAAAATTAGGGTTGTTTCTGGATTAGATTCAGGTAAACAGTTATGTGTATCTTGGTGTATGCTTTTGTCATGGGAATAATACTACCACCCACCCTTATCATTCAAAATCGTGATTTTAATATTCAGATTTATTCTATATATTGATATCGAGTAATATTACAAATCCACCTTTATTTAACCAAAAATAATCTCTACTACACAATCATTTATCTAAAAAAATTTGAGTGAATAAGTTTGGGTTAACAGAGTTTCCTATGAACCCTACACTACATAAATTTAATCCCCACCAAACAATCATTCACTCAAAAAATTCTGGGAGATACATCTGGGTCAATAGAGTTTTCCTTATCATGGATATGGATAGTTTGTATATATGTATGTAGGGAAAGACTGTGGTACACACTCTCTCAGAAGGCGTGTATCATATGTACTTTATAACTGTAGAAAAAAAATGGCATAACTCTATAATTTTTGAGTCATAACTAAAAAAAAAAAGTCATTACTACATATAAAAAAAAATCATAATCAAATATCTAAAAATAATGTCATAACTAAAGAAAAAAATGACGTAGCTAATAGTGCATATAGTATAGAATGTGTATAATAGAATTCTCCTATATGTGTGCATTTTTTAAACCTATTTTTATCCTACCAATTGTTCTTTAAATTGTCTCATCCTAAAATTTAAAAAATAAATAAATAATTGTAATTTGTTTGGTTGCATTTCATTTTTTTTCAAATATTTAAAATTCTTAACAAAAATTAATATTAGAAATATATTTAAAAAAATTTATTTTTATAAAAAAATAATTAAAAAATCATATAATATAAGTTTTGGTAGTTAAATCAATCCTTGTGAATGCATATATTGTGCATTGAATTATGAATTTAAAAAAAAATACTATGAACATAAAAGAAAGTAAAAGAGAAATATAAATAAAATATAAATTATTTTTTAAATTCCTTTTATTTCTAACAACTTAAACTAAATTACACTAAAATCTAAACATGTTAAAAGGAATTTCATAAATCGCATTGAAGATTACAAAACGCGATTTCGTTGCACCTTTTAAAATGAGTTTAGCTTGTATATAGTCCATTAACTGTGGTCTATTTTGAGAAGTAGGTTAAAAATTGACTTTTTAATTTTTTTAAAAACGTATAAAAAAGTAAAAAAGTGACGTGACAAAAAAATAATAATAAAATAGTTGATTTTTTACCGTGTTTTCAAAATAAGCCTATATTGCATGATACAGTTTGATTTTGTGAGATTCATGGCAAATTTTATTCTAATAATTTAAAGTTGATCTCATTAGTTCTTGTTATTAAACAGGGTCATATAATTTTATTATAATTATTAACAAAAAGTAAACAAATGATTTTAAAAGCATTATAATTACTATCAAACTATTTTTAAAAATATAACAAAAGCATGGGTACATAAATAGAAATGAGTCCCTCAAAACTGATTGGATGACTGCAAAAACACTTCCTTTGTAAAAATCATGGTTGCAGGCTTGCAGAGGGGATCACAAAAAATACCATTGAGGACACGGGTCATTCTATACGGGCGAGCACTGTATTGCGCCGAGGCTGAGGTGGCGTGTGTGTACTCTCTGCTTCCCATTAGTAGTAAGCTGAGCAAAGCAGAGCACGTCCCTTTCCATTGCTTCTCTCTCTCTCTCTCTCTAAATGTAAATATATGTATATATACACACACATAAATCTTAGGGTTTAAGCAAGCAGAATGCAGAGCAGCAATGTGTGTGGTTTCATTAAAGAACCAGGTTAGGAGGTATGTGCTCTCTCTCTCTGTCTCTCTGTGTTTCCTATTGCAAGTTCGTGTTTAAACTAAGAGATTCTTGAAACTTTCATTATTTCATTTGCATATTGGGATTGCTTTCTTAATTGATTTTTTTGGGTTTTAAGATGTAGAAATCAATGCAATATTTGATTCCAAATCAAGAAAAGTTATTTGAGAATGCCAACTTGTTGTTTGCCTACATTTTGGTAGTAGTTATGTGGGTTTTTGAAAACTTGGCAAAATTAAGGGTATAGGGTTTTGCTTTAGAAGCATAATGAGGATGCAATGCGCTTTAACTTTGTCAATTATGTACACATTTATGATGGGTTTTAAATTTAGAGACACCTTCTTGTGATGGATGATGATCCTCCTGAATTGATTAGAGGTTTACCGATTTCTAATTTAATAGGTGTTAGCCCTTGTCTAATGTTCTTGTTTTGAACATTGCTTTTCATTTCCTTCGATTCTTTAAAAGAAAAAAAGACATCGGTCTAAGAACACTAGACATTGTCGAGAACTCATTCAATCGATAGGTATAATAGAGTTAAAATTGAGGGCCAGGGATGATAGGTTTTGTGCTGCCAGACATGGTAATTTAGATGTTGAAAATATCAATGTAAGAATGCTAAGAAAATGGAAGGTAAAAATTCTATAATTGGGATTAAAAAAGTTTAGTAACTGGGGGCAGAAACAGAATTGTTGCTAAAAGCACTAAGATGGTACATTTAATGGTAGTGAGTTTGGTGACAGGAAGCTATGAAGATGCTTTAATTGAAATGCTTGATTCATTGAAAAAAAGAAATATTGAAAACTACTTGTAATACAAGGAGTGAAGGTGAATTTTTAGATAGAATTAGAAATTTGACTATGCCAAAATCAATGATGCTGCACTTTGATGCCGTGCAATGCGATCCATTGCTGCAACTAACACAGCTTGAATGCACATGGCCACAATATGCGATGCATTAAATTGAAATCTGTGTACAATTAAGGATATAGCTTGTGTTATAGTTTGAAAAATATTGGTTCTCATTTTTAGTGATCTTCCAAAATATTAACATTGCTCAAAAATAAGTTTTTGTTACTTATATATGGTATATAATTACTTGTGTCATGAATTAAAAAATATATATATATACATATAAATAATTACTTGTGCAATTACATTGTGCTGCAAATACATCAAAGCATCCTATAAAATATTATTATATTTATTAGATTGTAAGCTTTGAAATTATCCAATATTCTGGCACAATTGCATGTACCAAATTACAATTCACAATATTCCTATGTTGACATGTGTCTTCCTCTGCAGGCGAGCAGTGGTTATGGCTGAACTGGTATTGTTAGTAGCACCACCAAAGCACCCATGTCTACATCACCACTGACAGAACAGGTTCCCATAGACAAAGACATGTGACACGACACAAACAAGCTAACAAAACACATTTTTTAAGGTTTAAAGGAGGATGGATTAATAAGTATAAATTAATATTGTTTTTTTTTATCATTAGATTCTAAGTAACTTTGTTCAAACTTTGTATTGTATTTCATGTATGTCTAAGCAATGGATATGTGTCTCCCAACTACCCAAAGCATATCCAAGTCTGATTTTTAATGTTAATTTTATTTTTTAATAATAAGAGAACTTGTTGTGCATGTGTCCGTTATGTTTATGAAGTGTCCTACAAATTAGTAAATTAATGGTAGCTTGAAGGGAGTTGTAGGAGGTAAATTAATTGTTTGGGAGTTTTATAGTCAAAATGGGATAAGGAAAGTAAGAATTTGTTACAACATATATGTAGTTAAATGGGCGTGTACAATAGACATAATTGCTAGTGATGGTAGAGTTTGCACTTGTAGACATTGTAATACGGTTGTCATATATGACAAAGCAGTGAATGTTCAATGTAAGGAATTTAGGGTATATGATGCTTTTGCTTGGTAAGAAAAAGAAATGTATGGATTTTATAATCAAACCTAAGGAGTCGGCAATTTAAGGCAACACATTTACTATATAACCATTAAGATGACACATTTGATGGTCAAGCGAAACAAGAAGCTGCAATTCTTTCTAGGTTGATAAAGGTATTATAGAGGAGTTAGAGACGGAGACGTCAATTTAAATTTTGATTTTTTGGATTCTATAATCAAATCTAAGGAGTTGCAATTGGTAGTATCGATAGATTTGTTGCTAAAGGCACTAAAGTGGGACCACAATGGAAAAGGAAGTTGTGATTTCTTTCGAGGATGATCAAAAGAAATGGAGAAGCAAAAGGCACATGGCAATTTGGATTTTGTTTTTTTTTATTGTACATTGGATGAAGGCGTTACACTTGAAATGCTTGATGGATTGAAAGAAAGAAAATAGAAAGATTTGGGGTATGGTTATGAGGTGGGAGATATGCTTTGGGAAAAATTGAGTCACATTTGTAATGGCCAAGGAAAATATTTGATGAAACTTTAGCTTCTTCATCAGCCTGTAATATGAAGGAAGGAGGTCGTGTGTTGGTTGCATTTTATGGCGATAGCACTTGTGAATGGTTTGAACTAGTAAAACTCATTCCTTTTGATATTCACTATACAAAGAAATCAAAGCAGGCTAACACTCATACATTTTTAATTGTTGTTAGGGAGGTTAGGATGAGGTGAACGGGAGAGTTGCACTTGTCTTGACTTCTTGTTGTGGAACCTTAACAAATTTCGGTCTACAAGTGTTCTTTGAAGTGGATGTGAGTGGGCTTGAACCTAGCAGTGTGTATTCAGTGAAACAGATAGGAAGGGCTAGAGATGGTTTCGAAAAACTTTTTATGATATGAGATGAGAGAGTATTAAATAGAAATTTGACTATACAAAAATTAGTGACGTTGCACAATTGATGCACTTGCCATGCACACTTTATTACTATTTGCTAAAACTAGCATTGCAACTTACACATCATGAATGCACACAACACATTCACGATTATAATGCATAACTTTAGAAGAAGGCAGAGAGAGAGACATCAATTTTGATTTTGTTTTTACATAGGATGAAGGCACCACTCTTGAAATGCTTGATGCATTGAAAGAACAAAAATTGTTCAACATAAGAAATTGTTTAGTGTAAAATAGTATGTGATAGTTTGTTTATCAAAAATGTCAAATCAATGAATGTTTAGTGTAAGAAATTTAGGATCTGTGATGATATTAATTCCACAGGAATTGGTAAGAAAAGGAAGGTAGGGATACTATAATCAAATCTATGGAGTTGACAATTAGATTTGTAGCTAAGATGGCACATTTGATGGCCGCAATGGAAATGGAATTTGTGATTTCTTCAATGGTGATCAAGGGAAATGGAGAAGCTAGATGACAATTGGGATTTTGATTTAGATTCTACATTGGATGAAGGCACTGCAATTGAAATGCTTGATGCATTGAAGAAAAAAAAATTGAAAATTTTGGGATATGGACATGAGTTGGGAGATATGGTTTGGGGAAAGGTCAAATAACATTTTTGGTGGCTATGGAAAATATTTGATGAAGCTTTAGCTTCTCCATCAATATATAATACGAAGGAAGAGGGTCATGTGTTCGTCGCATTTTATGGTTTGAACCAATTAGATTCATTCCTTTTGACCTTCACTATACAAAGAAATCGAAGCAAACTAATAATTAGACATTTTTTACTATTGTTGGGGAGGCTGGGGATGAGGTAAACCAGTGAGTTGCAATTGGCTTGACTTCTTGTTGGCAGAACACTAACAAATTTTGCCTTACAAGTGTTCTTTGAAGTGGATGTGAGTGGGCTTGAACTTGACGGTGTATATTCAGTGAAGCAGATTGAAAGTGCTAGAGATGGTTTCTAAAAACTTTTAGCGATACAAGGCTAGAAAGTGGAGTATTACAAAGAACTTTGACTTTGCAAAAATTAGTGATGTTGCCCATTTGATGCATGTGCTACGCACGCTCTATTGATATTTGCTACAAATAGTATTGTAACTAACATAGCATGAATGCATATAATACATTCATAATTATAATGCATAGTTACGTTTCACATTGGATAAAAGCAAAGACTGAGACATCAATTTGGATTTTGATGTTTTGGATTCTACATTGGATGAAGGCCCCATGCTTGAAATGCTTGATGCATTGAAAGAAGGAAAATTGTTGTGCAAGAAATTTAGGAAATTGTTCAGTGTAAAATTTTACACGGTAAGTAATTGTTCAATGTAAAATTGTATATGGTAATTGACTATCAAAAATTTCAAATCAATGAATTGTTGTTGTAAAAAATTTAGGATTTGTGAGGATATTAATTCCAGAGGAATTGGTAAGAAAAGGAAGGTATGAATTCTATAATCAAATTTAAGGAGTTGGCAATTGTGGGCATCAAATACATTTGTTGTTAGAAGCACTAAGATGGCACATTTGATGGCCGCGACAGAAAACAAAGTTGTGATTTCTTCAATAGTGATCAAGGGAAATGGAAATGTAAGAGGCATGTAGCAATTTGGATTTCAATTTTTTTGATTCTACATTGTTTGAGCTGATTGAAGAGCTTCACTTGGCTTGACTTGTTGTTGTTGGAACCTTAATAAATTTCATCCTACTGACGTTCGTTGAAGTGGATGTGAGTAGGGTTACAAACGAGCCGAGCCGAGCTTTAGTGTGTTTGGGCTTGTTTATTAAGATTTTAACGAGCTCGAGCTCTCGAGCTCAATAAAAATTTAATGAACCGAGCTTGAGCCGAGTTGGCTTAGGCTCGACTCGAGCTCGAGCCTGTTCACGAACCTTAACGAGTCAAAAAATTTATAAATTCATACTTGCATGTGAGACTAAAGTTACAATCAAAACTTTGATTATACAATTATATATACAATATATATAAACATACTAAAAAAAAGTCCATATTTTACTAAAATAATAATATCTACTACCACTATTATATAAATATACTATCTATAGTTAAGTATTATTTACATTTATATTTTTTAAATATATAAATAGCATATTTCTCTTATTTTTTATACATAATTTTATATTATTTAATATATAAATAATAAATATTAAATGAGCCAGCTAACGAGCCAAGCTTATGAGCCGAGCTTTAGATTGTTTGGGCTTGTTTATTAAAAATTTAACGAGCTCGAGCTTGAGCTCGAGCTCGAACGGCAAAAAAAATTAACGAACCGAGTTCGAACGAGCTCTTACCGAACCGAGCTCAGGCTTGTTCATGAACGGCTCTGTTCATTTGCAGCCCTAGATGTGAGTGGGCTTGAACCTAGCAGTGTGTATTCAGTGAAGCAGATCGAAAGGGATAGATGTGGTTTCCAAAAACTTTTTGAGATACAATAGGAATTTAACTATGCAAAAATTAGTGATGTTGCACATTTGATACATGTGTCATGCACGCTTTATTACTATTTGCTACAAGTAGTATTGCAACTAACATAGCATGAATGCACTCAACACATTCACAATTATAATGCACTTAACTCGACCTCTAAGATTGGATGAGGGCAGAGAGAGGGATATGTAAATTTGGATTTTGTTTTTTTGAATTCTGCATTGGACAAAGGCACCATGCTTGATGCATTGAAAGAAAGAAATTGTTTAGTGTAAGAAATTTAGGAAATTGTTTAGCGTAAGAAATTATTCAATGTAAAATAGTACGTGGTAAGAAATTGTTCAACATAAATTGTACATGGTTATTTGGCTATCAAAAATGTCAAATTAATGAATTGTAGTGTAATAAATTTAGGATTTGTGATGATATTACTTCCTGTGGAATTGGTAAGAAAAAGGAAGGTATAGATTCTAGAATCAAATCTAGGAATTGGCAATTGGGGGCACCAATAGATTTGCTTCTAGAAGCACTAAGATGGCACATTTGATGTCCATGATGGAATAGGAAGAAATGATTCCTTTAGGGGTGATAAAGGAAATGGAAGTAAGAGGCATATGGCAATTTGGTTTTTGATATTTTAGATTCTAAATTGGATGAAGGCACCGCACTCGAAATGCTTGATGCATTGATAAAAGAAAAATTGATAGATTTGGGATATGGACATGAGGTGGATATGATTCCATCATTTTGTAACACAAAGGAAGAGGGTCACGTGTTGGTTACATTTTATGGTGGTAGCACCTATGAATGGTTTGAACAAATTAGACTCAATTCTTTTGATCTTCACTATACAAAGAAATCGATCTTGAGACTAACAATCAAACCTTTATAACTGCTGTTGGGGGGGCTAAGGTTGAGGTGAAGTGGAGAGCTACATTTGGCTTGACTTGTTGCTGGAACCTTAATAAATTTTGCCCTACAAGTGTTCAAGGGTTCTTTGAAGAGAATGTGCATGTGCTTGAAGCTGGTGGTGTATTTAGTGATGCAAATTGAAAGGACTAGAGATGGTTTGCAAAAGCTTTTTGTGATACATGTCGAGAAGGTGAATTATTAGATAAAAATTTGACTATGCAAAAATTAGTGATGTTGCACATTTGATGCACGTGCCATGTTCACTATATTGGTATTTTTTACCACTAGTATTGCAACTAACATAGTATGAATGCACCGAGCACATTCACAATTATAATACATAGTTACCTATCAGAAAGTATCACTTGTATCTCAGTCATCGAATACTTAGAACTTAGTTAATATTTTATTTACATATTGAAATTACTTCTATGGCTTTTCAAGAACATAAATTAATTCAATTTTTAACTCCAAAGCAAAAATTAGTGACGTTGCACATTTTATTTACATCTTGTTTTCTTGGCATTTTGGTAGCAGTTGTCTTGTTTTTAAAATTTGCAGTAAATGCAAAAAACTACTCTAAAAGATGATAACTAAATAAAGCTTCTAGCTTTTGCTTATATTTTAATCTTATTATATATTCATGAGATAATGAGTATGCAATACATTGAACTCGACCTTTGTCGCCAGGTGATGAAATGGTGTCTATCAACAACTCGACACGTCAGATTCGAGTTGGAGGGGAAAGCAAGTTCTAAGTCAGAGAAAATGCTACCTAGCATTAATAAAACCAGTGGCTCCATTATTGGCAATTATCTGAATCCCGTATCATTTTCGCACACAACTATCAAGGACAATGTTGCGAACATTCATCAGGTAATACCCCCAACTTTGCAGCCTTAGCTTTTTGTTCCTCCCCAAATCCCGGCTATGCATGAGAATCGTTGTGTTGGTCACATTGTCAATGCCATCAACATAGAATATCCCCAAGGCGGGGGCAACGAGCAGCAAGAGCTATTAGAATGCCAGTGCCCCAACCAACAACATTGACATTTCTCAGCAGCCATTATATCTTTTGAAGAAGTGTAGTGAGATTGTAACCGATTTGAAGAGTTCGTCCGGATAAGTGGCTTGCCATTTTGGATGGAGTTATTTACTAAACTCATGCCATTTTAAAACAAATTTCCTAAATACAAACTGTTTTTGAACTTATTTTTCCAAACCTAAGTTGTTTTTAAGTCATGTCAAGTTGTGTTTTTGATTCTACATTGTTTGAGGTGATTGAAGAGCTGCACTTGGCTTGACTTTTTGTTGCTGGAACCTTAACAAATTTCACCCTACTAAGGTTTGTTGAAGTGGATGTGAGTGGGCTTGAACTTGGCAGTGTGTATTCAGTGAAGCAGAATGAAAGGGATAGATATGGTTTCCAAAAACTTTTTGAGATAAGGAATTTGACTATGCAAAAATTAGTGATGTTGCACATTTGATACACGTGCCATGCATGCTTTATTGCTATGTGCTACAACTAGTATTGCAACTAACATAGCATGAATGCACTCAACACATTCACAATTGTAATGCATAGTTACGTCTAAGAGTGGATGAAGGCAAAGAGATAGAGGGAGACATCAATTTGGATTTTGATTTTTGGATTCTACATTAGACGAAGGCGTCGTGTGTTATGCATTGAAAGAAGGAAACTGTGTAGTGAAAGAAATTTAGGAAATTGTTTAGCGTAAGAAATTGTTCAATGTAAAATAATACGTGGTAAGAAACTGTTCAACGTAAAATTGTACATGGTTATTTGGCTATCAAAAATGTGAAATTAATGAATTGTTGTGTAATAAATTTAGGATCTGTGATGATATTAATTCCTGAGGAATTGGTAAGAAAAAGAAGGTATAGATTCTAGAATCAAATATAAGCGAATTGGCAATTGGGGCACCAATAGATTTGCTCCTAGAAGCACTAAGATGGCGATTTGATGGCCGTGATGGAATAGGAAGAAATGATTCCTTCAAGGGTGATAAAGGGAAATGGAGAAGTAAGAGGCATGTGGCGATTTGGATTTTGATATTTTGGATTCTACATTGGATAAAGGCACCGCACTCGAAATGCTTGATGCATTGATAAAAGAAAAATTGATAGATTTGGGATATGGATATGAGGTGGATATGATTCCATCATTTGGTAACACAGAGGAAGAGGGTCACGCGTTGGTTACATTTTATGGTGATAGCACCTATGAATGGTTTGAACGAATTAGACTCAATTCTTTTGACCTTCACTATACGAAGAAATCAAAGTAGACTAACACTGACATTTTTAACTGTTGTTGGGGAGGTTGATGTTGAGGTGAAATGGAGAGTTACATTTGGCTTGACTTGTTGCTGGAACCTTAATAAATTTTTCCCTACAAATGTTCAAGGGTTCTTTGAAGAGGATGTGTGTGGGATTGAAGTTGGTGGTGTGTATTTATTGAAGCAAATCGAAAGGGCAAGAGATTGTTTCCAAAACCTTTGTGATATACATGACGAGAGGGTGAATTATTAGATAGAAATTTGACTATGCAAAAATTAGTGATGTTGCACATTTGATGCACTTGCTATGTTCAGTATACTGGTATTTTCTACCACTAGTATTGCAACTAAGATGGCATGAATGAACATGACACATTCACAATTATAATGCATAGTTACGTTTCACATTGGATGAAGGCAATGACTGTGATGTCAATTTGGATTTTGTTGTTTTAGATTCTACATTGGATGAAGGCCCCATGCTTGAAATGCATGATGCATTGAAAAAAGGAAAATTGTTTAGTGTAAGAAATGTAGGAAATTGTTCAGTGTAAAATTGTTCAATATAAAATTGTATATGGTAATTCGGCTATCAAAAATTTCAATTCAATGAATTGTTGTTGTAAAAAATTTAGGATACGTGATGATATTAATTCCATAGGAATTGGTAAAAAAGGAAGGTATGAATTCTATAATCAAATCTAAGGAGTTGGCAATTGTGGGCATCAATAGAGTTGCTGCTATAGGCACTAAGATGGCATATTTGACGGGCGTGACAAAAAACGAAGTTGTGATTTCTTCAATGGTGATCAAGGGAAATGGAGATGTAAGAGGCATGTGGCAATTTGGATTTCAATTTTTTTTATTCTACTTTGTTTGAGGTGATTGAAGGGCTGCACTAGGCTTGACTTGTTGTTGCTGGAACCTTAAGAAATTTCACCCTACTAACGTTCGTTGAAGTGGATGTGAATGGGCTTGAACACAGGTGTCTCACAAAGTTGTGATTTCTTCAGTGGTGATCAAGGGAAATGGAGATGTAAGAGGCATGTGGCAATTTGGATTTCAATTTTTTTTATTCTACATTGTTTGAGGTGATTGAAGGGCTGCACTGGGCTTGACTTCTTGTTGCTAGAACCTTAAGAAATTTCGCCCTACTTACGTTCGTAGAAGTGGATGTGAATGGGCTTGAACCTGGAGGTGTATATTTAGTGAAGCAGATCGAAAGGGATAAATATGGTTTCCAAAAACTTTTTGAGATACAACAGGAATTTGACTCTGCAAAAATTAGTGACGTTGTACATTTGATACATGTGCCATGCACACTGTATTTCTATTTGCTACAACTAGTATTGCAACTAAAATAGCATGAATGCACTCAACACATTCACAATTAAAATGCATAGTTACCTCTAAGATTGGATGAAGGCGGAGAGAGAGAGAGAGGGAGATGTCAATTTGGATTTTGATTTTTCGGATTCTACATTGGATGAAGGTGCCATGCTTGATGCATTGAAAGAAGGAAATTGTTTAGTGTAAGAAATTTAGAAAAAAAATTTAGCGTAAGAAATTGTTCAATGTAAAATAGTACGTGGTAAGAAATTGTTCAACGTAAAATTGTACGTCTTTATTCGGCTATAAAAAATGTCAAATTAATGAATTGTAGTGTAATAAATTTAGGATCTATGATGATATTAATTCCATAGGAATTGGTAAGAAAAAGGAAGGTATGGATTCTAGAATCAAATCTAGGGAATTTGCAATTGGGGGCACCAATAGATTTGCTTCTAGAAGCACTAAGATGGCACATTTGATGGCCATGATGGAATAGGAAGAAATGATTCCTTCAAGGGTGATAAAGGGAAATGGAGAAGTAAGAGGCATGTGGCAATTTGGTTTTTGATATTTTAGATTCTACATTAGATGAAGGCACCGCGCTCAAAATGCTTGATGCATTGATAAAAGAAAAATTGATAGATTTGGGATATGGACATGAGGTGGATATGATTCCATCAGTTTGTAACACAAAGGAAGAGGGCCATGTGTTGGTTACATTTTATGGTGATAGCACCTATGAATGGTTTGAACGAATTAGACTCAATTCTTTTGATCTTCACTATACAAAGAAATCGATGTAGACTAACAATCAGACCTTTATAACTGCTGTTGGGGAGGCTAAGGTTGAGGTGAAGTGGAGAGCTACATTTGGCTTGACTTGTTGCTGGAACCTTACAAGTGTTCAAGGGTTCATTGAAGAGGATGTGGTGGGGTTGAAGCTAGTGTGTATTTAGTGAAGCAAGTCGAAAGGGCTAGAGATGGTTTCCAAAAACTTTTTGTGATACATGGCGAGAGGGTGAATTATTAGATAGAAATTTGACTATGCAAAAATTAGTGATGTTGCACATTTGATACACGTGCTATGTTCACTATATTGGTATTTTCTACCACTAGTATTGCAACTAACGTAGTATGGATGCACCTAACACATTCACGATTATAATGCATAGTTACCTCTCACAAAGTATCACTTTTATCTCAGTCACCGAATGCTTAGAACCTAGTTAATATTTTATTTACATAATGAAATTACTTCTATGGCTTTTCAGGAATATAAATTAATTCAATATTTGGCTCCGAACCAATAATGCACATTGAAAGATGCTACATCTTGTTTTGTTGGCATTTTGGTAGCAGTTGTCTTGTTTTTACGATTTGCATTAAATGCAGAAAACTGCTCTCAAAGATGATAACTAAATAAAGCTTCTATCTTTTGCTTATCTATTAATCTTATGATATATTCATGAGATAACAAGTATGCAATACATTGAGCTCAACCTTTGTCGCCTATGTGACATCTATGTTTGGGTTTTTAGCAGATACAAACGCCTATCAAGCATATTATAATATGACTTGAAGGGCTTCAGATGTGGTGAATTTGGTGGTTTGAGGAATTGTGAATGAAATTGGGGTTTGAGGCAACTACGAATTATTCGGAACTCTATTAAATTAAACAAACATATAGAAGTGGAGTTGAAGTTGGGGCTTCAGTTGATAGGTTTATGCTGGGAGACATGTAATTCAATTGTCAAAAAATGTTAAATCTTTGGTTGGTCTAAGAAATTTAGGGTTTGTGATGAAATTAATTCTATGAGGTTTCATAAAATAGTATGGAAACAGGGAATTATTGAAAAAACCAGAGGTTTGCAATAGGGAACAGCACACTAAATCACTAGGATTGTGTATTTGATGCAGGTGAGAGAACTGGAGGGTGTGAATTTAAGGGAGATAAGGAGATAGAGGAGTGAGAGAGGGAAAGTTAAAAAACAAAATTTCTCGATTTTTTTAGATTCTATGTCAGATGAAAGCACTAAAATTGAGTGCTTGATGCATTGAAAGATGGAAAATGTAAAACTTCTGCGATGTGGAAAAGAGAGTAATTTATTAGACAAGAATTTCGACTATGAATAATCAGTGAGTCTTGTGCATATAGCCAAATTGATACTTGCTGCATTTTACAAAGAAACATCATGCCTCATGTGTAACATGTGTTAATAGTTTTTTTTTTGGAACTTTTGTGCTATGTGCCGCAATAAATATATATTTTAATTCATTTATAATTGTGAAGTTGTATGCAGGTACAATGTGTCAGTCAAACACCTGCCATTTTTCCACGACAAACATAACCCTGCATTGTGTCACATCACAAAAAAGCACACGTCAGATAGCACAATATGTGATGCATTAAATAGAAAATTAACGACGTACAATTAAGGATATAGCTTGTGTTGTGTTTAAAAAAATATCAATTGACTCAATTTTAGTGATCTTACCTTAACATTCCAAAATATTAACATTGCTCAAAAAGTAAATTTTTGCTTATATATGGTATGTATGTATATATTGGCTTGTGCAATTATATTATGCTGCAAATACATCATATAGCATCCTATGCAATATTGTGGCACAAGTGCATGTAACAAATTATAGCTCACAAAATTTCCATGTTGACACGTGTCTTCCTCTGAGTACTGATTACGGTGGAGCTGGTATTGTTAGTAACCACAATCGGACCCCTGTCCACACTAACACTGAAAGATCGTACTCTCAATTTTTCCCCTTACTCTCAATTTTTCCCCTTTCCCTCTCACCCTCCCTCGCTATATGCTTAGATATAGATAGATACCGTAGGGTTTAAATGAGATGTTATGTATAGCAGTCAATGTGTATGATTTCCTTAGACGATCTGCTTAAAAGGTATGTGTTTTCTAGTTTCGATACATGTTTACGCCCTCGGTACATTTAATATCCAAACTTATAAAACTTAATTAATGTTGTGTATACACTAGGATAAAAATCAATTCAATGTTTGATTTGAAAGCAATAAAGTAATTTTCAAAATGGTAATGTATTATTTAATTTTGATTTTGGTAGCAGCGGTTTTGATTTAATTGTTTGCTCGGAAAACAGGAAAAATTGTTTTTAAGGCTCTAGGGTTTTGCCAAACCTTCCGTATTGATGATTCAATTCGTATTCAATACATTAAAGCACCCCGGATTTGAGAGCAAGCGAGCGAAGTCAAGAAAGTTGGCCTGCCAGAACAAGGGAAGAAACTAGGAATTCTTCAGGCGAGAGAAATCAAGATATTCAATACACTAAAGATCTAAGGAATTTTGTAGAGAAAATAGGGTCTGGGGAAACAAGGAATTCTTCAGAACATAGTTCAATGGACATGTACAGCAGACTTAAGCCCTCCTTAGACAATCTAAAAGGTATGTGTTTTCTGGTTTTGATACATGGTTATGCCCTTGATACATTTTATCTCCAAACTTGTAAATATACACTGGGATTAATTCTGTGGCTTTTAAAGTAAAACCAATTCAATGTTTGATTTGAAAGCAAGAAAGTACTTTTCAAAACAGTAAGGTATTATTTGATTTTGAATTTGTTAGCAGCTGTTTTGATTTAATTTTTTGCTTGGAAAACAGGAAAAATTGCTTTTAAGGCTCTTGGGTTTTGCTGAATCTTCTGTATTCATGATTCAATTCGTATTCAATGCATTAAAGCTCTAGGGATTTGAAAGCAAGCGAGAGAAGTCAAGAAATTAATTCTTCAGGCAAGAGAAATCGTGATATTCAATACACTAAAGATCTAAGGCATTTTGTAGAGAAAATGGTGTCTGAGGAAACAAGGAATTCTTCAGAACACAGTTCAATGGACATGTACAGCAGACTTAAGCTTAGAGCTTCCAATGGTAATTCAGCTGCCAAAAATGTCAAATCAATGAATGAGCAGTGTAAGAAATCTAGGGTCTGATGGTAAGAAAAAGGAAGGTATAGATTATAGAAGCAAATCTAAGGAATTGGCAATTGGGGGCACCAATAGATTTGCTCCTAGAAGCACTAAGACGGCCCATTTGATGGCCGTGATGGAAAAGGAAGATGTGATTTCTTCAAGGGTGACCAAGGGAAATGGAAAAGCAAGAGACGCACATGGCAATTTGGAATCTACATTGGATGAGGGCACTGCAGTCGAAATGTTTGATGCATTAAAAGATTCAGGATATGAGGTTGGTGATATGGTATGGGGGAAGGTCAAATCTCATCCGTGGTGGCCAGGGCAAATATTTGATGAAGCTTTAGCTTCTCCATCAATCTGTCGTGCGGAGAAAGAGGGTCAAGTTTTGGTTGCATTTTATGGTGATGGCTCCTATGCTTGGCTTGAACCAGGTAGACTCATTCCTTTTGATTTTCACTATACAGAGAAATCAAAGCAGACTAACACTCCAGAATTTTTAACCGCTGTTGGGGAGGCTGTGGATGAGGTGAAGCGGAGAGCTGCACTTGGCTTGACTTGTCATTGCTGGAATCCTAACGTATTTCGCCCTAAAAGTGTTGAAGGGTTCTTTGAAGTGGATGTGAGTGGCTTTCAACCTGGTGGTCTGTATTCAAAGAAGCAGATCGAAAGGGCTAGAGATGCTTTCCAGCCATCCAAGACACTTTCTTTCGTGAAACAATTGGCATTGATGCCTCAGGATGATGTGCAAAGAAATGTTGAATGGACGAATAATGTAGCTTTAGTTCTTGCTTATCGGAGGGCAGTGTTTGAGGAGTTTGATGAGACCTATGCTCAGGCATTCGGGGTACAACCAGTACACCCTGGAGTTTCAGCGGTGGGTTTACATAACCCAGAAAAAGCACCACTGCAAGGTATGCATTGATTTGGATATGCATTTTTTCTCTATTTTCTATTAAACATTGCTTGGGAATATGTTTGAAATCAATTTGTCCAGGAGGGCAGGAATATTTTGCAAGATGCAATTTATGTTATCAGATTGCTGGGTTTGTCATATTAAGGGATTGAACATTTTCATCCGCATTATCACGCTATGTTGAAACAGTGTGTAGCTTTTTTACTTATAAGAATTCAGTATCATTATTATTGTGATCGAATGATTGATAATTTTACTCTTGGCCTGCCCATGCTGGGGTTAGCAAGAGTTAATACATCTATTCTATATGCAGTCTTCATTCTCTGTCATACCTTAAAATACCCTAAACAGTGACAGTTATCTGAACTACATTTAGTGGCTGTTTTACAAGCTGCAATCTCTAGACTTATACTTCAAATTACAGCGACAATATTTACTTTGTACTTGTTAGATAGCATAGTTTTAAGGAAGAAGGATAGTGTCGTTTTCAAACATGGAAGCGTGGGCTAATTCATTGAATTTTGCTTATGTTTGTAGCATCTTATTGCATAGGATGTGTCTGGGACATCCCAATCTCTGAACTTCTAATGCAAACAGATTCATGATAAGCAGCTTGTAATAGTTTGCATAGATGGTGCCTCATGTGGCTTATATGTGGTATATTGTGGCATTCGTTGTCACCAGTTTATTGATTTGAGTTTGAGTATTTGAGTTTATTGTATGTTTGTCATGTTACTGTTGGCCCTGGGGGAAAGAATAAGATATTCTGGGAAAGGGTTTAAGGAATGACTTTCTGCCTTCACTCTGCTTGTGCTTTTCATTTTTCTAATAGACAAACAAAGCCATCAATTTCTGAGGATAATATTAGTTTTCATTCTGTCATTTCTGATGAGAATGTGAACGTGTGGCATTCTAGATGGCTTTTTTAACATGTACTAGCTACAAGATAATCCTGTTGTTTCCACGGTAAGTTTCCTGAACATTCTTTAGGATTATCGGTCTTTTTGTATTCTCCATGATTGAAATCCAGAAAATTTGAATAATCACTGTGGCATTTAAATTGAACATATTACGGGAAAATGGCCGTATCGGACTTTTGTACCCAACCAAAATATCAGGGACTAAAAGTGTTCTGAAGTTAAATGAACAACACTCTGTATTTTGAGTTTTTTTCCTCTTCCAAATCCCTTTAATGGCTCATCTTCAAATCTTGTGCATATACTTGCCTAGAATTTTGTTAGTTTTTGATTGAACAACAACACTTCACATTGTAGCCTTTTACTTCTCTCACTTACAGTGCTTTTTTGTTGTTGTTGTTTACAGCTCCATTGAGTGGTCAATCAATGATCAGTGAAAGCCTAGGCAAACGCAAGGCCTTTGAAGATAGGGTAAAAGTCAAGGACCAACAAAAGAGAAAAAAATCTCTTTCCAGACAGAGCAATGATCAGAAAACTTCAAAAGTGCCAAAATTTGGCAAGGCCGGTATTTGTATCTCAGAAAATAGAGTTCCACCTGTTTCTATGAAGCCTAAGTTTTTGGGAAATCAGGATACAGATGGGAATGTCAGAAAAGGAAAAGAAGTTATTACTACGGATGAGCATCCAATACTTGCGCAACTTGAAGGACCAACTGGTTTATTTGTTGAGACCCCCCACATTGAGAAAGTGAAGGACCAACCTTCTGCTCTAAAACCATTGAAAAAGCCATTCAGACTGGATGATCCAGCAAAGGCTGGCAGCAAAAGTCAATCCTCTCGTAAACAGGAAGAGAAGTCCATGAAGAGACCAAAAAAATACAGGAAGTTAAGTTCATTGGCTGCAGAAAAGAAGGAAGGCAGCCAGAAGCATTTGAAAATTCAAGGAGATGAAAAAATGGTGGGTTCATCAGTGTCCACAAAGCCAGAAATACTTGAGGGGCCTTCTGAACCAGCAATGTTGATGATGAAGTTCCCGCTTCATTCGAAACTGCCATCAGTGCCAGAACTAAAAGCGAAATTCGTACGCTTTGGACATCTTTACGAGTCAGCCACTCGTGTGTTTCAGAATTCATCAACTGCCAAGGTTGTTTTTAAGAACAAGTCTAGTGCTGAGGCAGCGTATAATCACGCAGTCCTCAACAAAACTTTCCTTGGCAACCTCAAGGTAAATTATCGCTTGCAAGTTTTAAATGTTTCAGCCCCCAAGTTACCTGAATCAGGTGAGTCAAGCAAGCGGCTTGTGGAAGGATCTCTTGAACCAAAGTCTACAGCAATTCAGCAGTTGCCTCTGCACCCAAGTGTCCCCCTAGAGTCAATTCTGAAGAAGTCGCCAGGTGATGAAATGGTGTCTATCAACAGTGTTAAGACTGCGACGCGACATGTCAGATTCAAGTTGGAGGGGAATGCAAGTTCTGGGGAAGATAAAATGCTGCCAAGCATTAACAAAATCAGTGGCTCCATTAGTGGCAATTATCTAAATCCTATTTCATCTTCGCGCACAACCATCAAGGACAATGTTGCGAACTTTCATCAGGTAATGCCCCCAACTTTGCCACCTCAGCTTTCTCTCCCTTCCCAAATCCCGGCTATGCATGAGAATCGCAGTGTTGGTCACATTGTCAATGCCATCAACAAGGAATATCTCCAAGGCGAGGCAACAAGCAGCAAGAGCTATCAGAATGTCAGTGCCCCGACCAACAGCATTGACATTTCTCATCAGATGCTATACCTGTTGAAGAAGTGCAGTGAGATTGTAGCCAATTTGAAGAGTTCGTCCGGATAAGTGGCTTGCCATGATTTTCGGATGGAATTATTTACTAAACTCATGCCATTTGAAATCATATTTTGTACTTATCTTCCAAACCTATGTTGTTTTTAAGTCGTGTGAAGTTGTGATTTGGAAACAGGACTTTAAAGAACAATCTGGGTCTTAGAAATAAATTCAAAACAATTTGCATTTGGGAAATCTATTTCAAAGTAACAAGGGTTTGGTAAAAAAACTCCTTTCAGTTGAGTGTCAGGACAACTTAAACCACTATGATTCCGCTATGCACCTATGCCAGTGATTTCTCCTGTTGGTGCTGTTTTCATCCTCTTCTTCAGCATGTGCAGGTAAAAAACATAGGTAATTTAGCCATACAAAGGTAAGGCATTATATATCTAAAAATTTAGTTAATAAATATATATTTTTTAACTTCCAATAAAATATTAATGTAAAAATGTGTGTGTGAGAGAGATTTAAGATATGAAATTTATTACAAATTAGTGATTATATATATGAAACATATTATGTAAAATTACTGTGTTACATATCTAAAAAATATTATACAAATTAGTGTTATATATTATGTAAATATATGATAATTAGTTAGAATATTCTTCAATCCGCCAAAAACCGCCCAAACCACAATTTGTTAATCTGCTAACCCACCATTCGATTTGTAATTTTACTTTTAAACTGCCCGAACCGCACCGCGCACACCCTTTATCTTTCTCCCTTTGAACTTTGGCCATAGTATTCTTAAAAATACTGTGAAAATAAAATATGTAGATCAAATTTATTTTGAGTGTGACATACACTATATCAAATTTGAATTTAGTTGTTGGAGATTTTAGTTGATTACATATTAATGAGCATTTGTATCACATGTGTGCTTGAGCCATTTCATGTTTATGTGATTGAGGTGAAACTAACCATGCACCCAAACTCATGGATTTGTTGGGTTTGCAACATCTTTATATGATGCTTTGCATGTCTTACTAAGCAAGCCATGCTGTTAATTTTGAATGTGCATTCAGTGTAGAATCCAGCTTTTGTTCTCTGTATGTGTCCCATTCCACCATGAAAGCGATTCGTGCTTTACAGTGTGTGTGTATGATAATTGACTTAAATTGTGTTTGAATCTTAGATTTATGGAGGGTGAAGAAATAAGATTATGCACTTGTTTGATCGTGTTTTTGTTTTTGTAATTTTTTGGAAAATCAAATTTATTTGGTTGAGTTTTTAAATGTATTTTCTGAAAACGTTCAAAACTTAATTTTATGAAAAAAATAAAAAATAATAATCATTTATTGTTTTTATAGAATTTAGCAGCACGACAAACCATCCTCGTCATCCAACTGTTAGAGATAGTAACTAAAATTGATTATATGTCAACAAATTTTGACCCCTAAATTACTCTCATTCTTCAATACTCCGTCGTCTAACTATTAGAAATAGTAACTAAAATTGATTATGTCAGCAAATTTTGACCTTCAAATTACCCTTATTCTTACAACCAAACGGTCCACTATCGGCCTCTTGGTATATGCTTTTATACAGACATATAGTATTTTTT